>MU400563.1:216963-283229 GCA_022578965.1 Xylaria sp. FL1777 | reverse complement strand
AAATATAAAAAAAAGCAATATATTTAATATATAAAAAATATTATAATAAAAAAGCATTAAAATATTAGTAGTTTATATTATATATAATTTTAATAAAAGTTTTTTATATTTTTAACTTGTTATTTAGTAAAAAAGCGCTTAATTTTTAAAAAAAGGCTTTTATAATATATTTTATTATATAAAACTGTTTAATAAACGTAAATAAAATGCTATTTTATATACTTAAATTAAAAACTAAATATTTAAAAGCATTTTTATAAACTATAAACTAAATATTAAAATTTATAGCTATAAAAAAACTTATAATATTAATATAATATTTATTTAAAATTAAAAAACATTATAAAAATAACAATTTTTGCTTTAATAAGTTTAATATTATGTTTATAAAAAATTTAATAGTTTTAATAATAAAGCTAAAACTATATAAAAAATAAAAACTTATAATATAAAAACTAAATATTTAGCAGTTATTATTTATAAAATCTTTAAAAAAACTGCTATTAAAAAAAGCTTTAAATAATTATTAAAAAAATAATAATATAAAATATTTTAATAAACTAAAGCTTTATAATAAATAAAAGCTAGCTTATTATTTTTTGCTAAATAAAGTTTTAAAAATAATATATAAAAATAATAAAAAGCAATAATTAAAAACTTTTTTTTTAAAATAATAAATAGCTACTAAAAAAACTTATTAATATAAATAAAAATATTTAAATTATTAAAAAAAGCTTGTTATTTATAGTTGCTATAAAAACCTTTATAAAATAAATATTATAAAATAAAAAATTAAAACTATTTATATTATAAATATTTTTATAAAGCTAAACGCTAAAAAATAGCTAAATAAGCATAAAATAAAAGCTTTACTAAATATGTTATTTTAGCTATATATAAATAAAAAAGCTAAAGCTTTAAAAATAAATATTAAACTTAAGTATAATTAATTTATAAAAGATTTTTTTATAAACTAATAAAACGTAAAATAAGCTATAATAATTGCTACAACTTTTTAAATAAAATATTTTATAATAAAATATTGCTTAAATAATTACTAAATTACTATTTTTATTAATACTGTTTTAAAAGTAGCATATATTTTAAACTTTAAACATATTATTAATAAAAATAATAAACAAATTTTTTAAAAATTACAAAAGTATTAAATAATAAAGTACTTTAATATAAAAATTATATTAAGCTATTTTATATTTTTTTGCTTTTATTAATATAATAATTATATATATAAGTTTATTAAAGCTTTATATTTATATTATATGTTTTATAACTTAATAAGCTAATATTTAAAAAAAAGTATTAATAATTAAAAAAGTTATAAATAGCTTATTTAATTTTTAAAAGCAAACATTAAAAAGCATTTTAGCTTTAAGTTGCAAAAAAATCTATGTTTATTACTTTTAATAAGCGTTAAACTTTATTATTTTTTAAAAAAACTAAAAATAACTTTTTTTAAATTTAATAAGTTAGCTTTTTTATTATTAAGCACTAAAAATATACGAAATAAAAAAAAAACGTTAAAAAGAAAACTAAAAGTTAATTGTTTTGCTTTTTTAGTGCTTTTTACTTTAAAGCGCAAAAAGAATTCTTAGCAAAAAAAACTAACAGTTATATTAAAGAAATTTTATTATAAGCAATATAAAAACATTTTAGTAATACAAAATTATTTTATTATAAATATTTTTGTAGATATTTTTTTTTTTAAGTATAATAAGCTAAATATAAAATTTAGCTAAGCTTAATAGTTTAAAAAAAAAGAAATATAAACTTTTTATAAGCATTTTTACAAAAAAAACGCTAAGTATTTTTAAAAGCTTTTGCTTATATATTTAAATACGTAAAAAAGCTAAAACTAGTTTTAATAAAGCTATAATATTTTTATAAGCGCTAAAGCTTAAACTACTTTTAAACGTAGCAAAAAAAATAAAAAAAAACTTATAAAACTAAATAAGCAAAAAAAAATAATATTAACCCTGTTTAAAAAACGCTAATAAAAATAAAAAACTTTATAATTATAAGTATTAAAATAAACTAAAAGCAGCTATATTTTAATAAAAAAAGATTAAAATAAAATAAAATAGCTAAATAAGCTAATTAGCTAGTTAAAGTAAGTTTAAGCTAAATTATATAATAAAAATAAAAGTATAAATATTGCGCTAAATTTTAAAGTATAAATTTAACTAATATGCTTAATATTATAAAAATTAGCTATAGTTACTTTATTTATATTATTAAATAGCCTTTTAATTAATTGTTTAATTTCTTAATTTATATATAGCTTAATTGCTTAAATATATAAGTTATAACTTATTTTCTTGCAATTAAAGTAAAAAAGTAAATCTTGCGTAATTATACTACTTTATTTTAATATTTATAAGTTTAATAAGCATAGCTTTTATTAAAAATATAAAGCTAAACTTATTATATAAAAAAACTAATAATTAATTAACAAAAAAAAAAATATTTATATATTTACTTTTGCAAATAAATTATTTTAAACTTTTATAGCTATTATAGCTAAATTTAATTTTAAACTAAAACAATATAATGCAATAAATACTTTTATTAACGTAAAACTAAATAAAAAAATCTATATATATATGCTTTTAAGCTATTATAAATTATAAACCTTTTTTAAATTTCTTTAAGCATTATATAGCCTTTAAAAATTATTGCTTTTTTAGTAGCAAGAATTAACTTAATTTTTAAAATCTATAAGCTATTAAATAGTTTTTTATAAGCTATGCTGCTATATTAAGCAAAAGGTTTTTATTTTTATATATATAAATAATATTGTTTTAGCTTATTAAAAAAACAAAAAAGCTATTGCTTAATAAGTAATTTTTAAACTAAAGTACTACTATTAAATAACTAATAAAAATAATCTTTTATAGTTCTTTAGTATAAAAGTTATTTAAAATTGTAAAAAAGGCTTAATTTAGCTATTATAGTTTTTATATATTAAAAAAATCATTAAGCTTAAAAACAGATTTGTTTTTAAAGCTTATATTTTAATAAAAGCAAAAAAACTTAATTTTTATAATAAATTAACTATATAACAAAAGATTTATTGCTATTAAAAAAAAATAAGTTTAATTATATATAGTACTATAATTATTTAACTTAATATTGCTTTTAAAGCATTTTAATTATTATAATTTAATTTAAATTTTAAACTAAAATATTATAAGTTTACTAATTAATTATTATTTTACTTTAAAACTACTTAATACTACGCGCTTTAATTTAAAAACAAAAACAAGTTTATTGTTATAAATAATTTTTTTTTTGCTAATAATACTTTTAACTATAAAAGTTTGCAAGCTTACGTAATAAAATTATTTAGTAAAAGTATTAAATAAAAAGCTAATAAGCAAAATATAATAATAATATTTATAACTAAAGCTAAACTTTTAATATTTGCTTAAGCTTTTAAAAAAGCAATATTTATTAGCTAATTAATTAAAAAATTAAAAGTTATATTAAATAATTAGCAAATTTAAATTTAGTACAATAATTAGCAAACAATTAAACTAATTATAAAAAACATTGCTATATTATAAATAAAGCTATAATATATAAATATTTATAATTATTAGCTATAATAAAAAGTTTTTAATAAAACTTTAAAAGTTAAATATATTTTTACTACTAATATAATTACTAATAGTTTAATAAAAGCACTTTTTAAAAACAAATAAAATACTTTTTTAAAATAGCTTAATTTTATAAATATTAAAAATATTTAAAAACACTAAACATTTAAAAAAATACCAAAAAAAAAATAAAAAATACTTAAAGACTTACTAAAAAAAAAAAGTTAAATATATAAATAACTAAATAAATGCAACAGGTCTTTTTAGCTAAAAATAACTACTAAAGTTAAAATAAGATATATTTATAAAAATTATTCCTTAAAAAGTACTTTTTAAAGAAGTATATTAAATATAAAATATTATATTTTAAGCTAAAACTACTTAACTAATAAATATTTAAAAGTAGACCTATATTAAAAAAACAAAGGCCTTTATATAAAATCTGCATAGCTAGCTAGTTATGTTTATATAACAAAAACAACACGCGATTAATATAACTAATAAACTTAATGTTATATGCTATTATTTATATTTAACAGTAAAAGGTTATTAGTAGCTATTAGCGGCTCGCAAATTGCTAAAACGTTATATTTATTTTTTCTAAAAAGGATTTCTTTTATAACTGCGTGACTTTTTCCGACGTTCTATTAAAGTACGGAGTACTTGTTTATTGTGTGCTAGCAAAGGTTTTACCTTTGTTGCTACTCTTTATTAATTAAATATAATAGAAATATTCCGCGTAAAGTTTTTATTATTTTTTATATTAATAATAAAAGCACTATTAATATGTTTTAAAGCTAAATTAATAGCTTTTTACTTGCTTTTAGCTATAATATATTAAATAAGGCTTAACTATAGTATTTTTGTTGCAAGTTTTAATTCTATAATATTAAAATAAAATAACTAAGCAAAATATAATATTTTTAGTTTATAATTACTAAACTTTCTTCTATAAAAAAAAATAAAAAAGTAAAAAATAATTTAATATAGCACTTTATAGTTATTAAACTAAACTGCTATAATTATTATAAGTAAATATTTTATAATATTTATATATTAATAATAGCTTTAAAACTTAATATTAATTAATTTGTTTTTATTTTAAGTATATTTTTTTGTTTAATTTGTATATTTTAACTATTAAAACTATAAAGCTGCAATTTTTTGCTTAAATAATATAAAATTTATGCTTTTTAATGCTATTTAAATATAGTTCGGTTAAACTTTATTAAAAAATAGTATACTAAATTTAACTAAATTATAAATTAAAAACGCTAAAATATAAGCATAAAACCTATTATGTAGCAATAGTAAAGCTTAATAATACTAAATTTTATTTTTCTTAATATATTGTTTATAGCTAAAAAATTGCATGTTATATTTTATAAAAAGATCTTAAAAAGTCCAAAAAATTAGTTAAATAAAATTTAGCGCAATATAAAAAAAAGCTAGTATAAAAAGCATTTATTATTTATAGTTATATATATTGCTTACTTTTATTTAAGCAGCTATTATAGCTTAAATAAAAAATGTAGTTTTTTAATTTTTATGTATTATTGCAAGTTGTTTATTATAGTTTTAATAATTTAAAATAGTGCAAAATAAAATATTATAAACTTAATATATTTTAAATATTTTCTTTTTGTTTTTATAAATAATAAAAGTTTATAAAATATAGCTAACGTTATTTTGCAGTTATATAATGTTTAAAAATAAAGCAAACCTTTTTAAATGTAATAATTTAAATAAAGAACAAATAGCATAAACTAATAAATAATTAGTTGCTTTATTTATATAAGCTAAAATTAGCATTAAGTAAAAAAAAAGCTATTTTCTTTTAAAAAAAGTAATAATATGTTATTATAACTACATAAATAAACTAAATATGTTTAAATTAGCAACTATAAAACAATTAGTTAAATTTTATATAATATTTTTATAACTTATGCTAAGATTTTAAACATTATTTTTAAAGTTAAAATTGTTATATATAAATATAACACTTAAGTTATAAGCAATATGCTTTAAGTTAAGCTATATATTTATTAATTTAAATATTAAAACATTAGCTAACTAGCTATTATATATATAACTTTGTTTAGCTATTTTATTTAGCTATTTTAAAATAAACTTATAGCTAATATATACTTTAAATTAAGCAAAAATATTAATTATTTAAGTTTATGTTTTATTACTATAAAAGTAAATATTAATAGATTGCTATAAAAAATTGCTTGTTAAAAGTACATATATACTTAATAATAAAGCTATAATTATATATACTTTAGCAATATAAAAAAATAATATATTAACTTTAGTTATGTTATAAAATTTATGCTTAGTTTGCTAATTTATAAAAATACTTAAAAAAAAAGCAGTAAAACATAAAAATGCGTTTTAAATTTAAAACTAAAAAAAACAAAGTAACTTTTTAATTTATTACGTATTATAAACATTTTTAACTTAGCAAGGCTTTTTACTAAAAGCTTTAAATGCTTTAAAATTAAATTTAGTAAAAGCTAGTTATTTAAATAAAGTAAAAAGCTTATTTTAAAATGTAAAAATATTAGCAATACTATAACTTGTATTGTTTTTTTTAAATTTTATCTAAATACTAGCTTTTTAAAAACGCTATTAAACTTTAAGGTTTTTTAATACGTTAATTATTTTGCGCATTTGTAGCTCTAACTAATTATTAGTTATAGTTTGCAATAAAAGCTATTTTTTTAAAAACTAACAAAAATTATAGCTTTAATTATAATTATAATGCTAGTACTTTTGCATGTTTATTATAACTTATTACTAGCATATAAAATTAGATTTTTTATTTAAGTTATTGCTTTTATAATTAAAATTATTTTTAAAGTTAAAAGCAATAAAAATAGTATTAAAAAAGTTAGTTAATTTAGATATAAAAAGTAGCATAAACGCTAATATAGTAAACTATACAAACAAATAAAGTAATTGCAAGAAAAATAATAATAAAAAAAATAATATTTTAGTTAAAAAATCTATAGTATATAATATAATAACAACTAAGCATCAAAAAAATACGAAAAAAATATAACTATATATAAAATACAATAATTAATTAATTAAGTATAACTTTAAACAGATTTAAAGTTGCTGCATAAATAAATTACAGTTTGTTGTTTTTTAAATAAAAACGTAAGCAGGAAAATTAACATAGTTACTTTAAACCAAAATTCCAAGTTTGTGTTAAAAAAGATAAAAAGAGTTATAATTAATAAAAAGGTAGTATAGCTAAAGAGGTACAAACGTAAGAACTATTCTAGTTTAAAGCACTTAAAATAATAAATATGTTTTATATAAAAATCTTTATTTAAAAAAAAAATAAGCATATTATTAAAATATATAATATAAAATATATTTATTATATTATTAAGTGCTTTTTATATATAACTTTAAAAAGTAGCAAAAGTATTTAATAAATTTATAAGTATAACTAGAAATTTATAGTAGCTATAGCGTATATAAAACGCTATTTTTTACTTATTTTTTTTTTAAACGTATAAATAATAATAAACGTTCTTAAGGTTAATTTTGCTAAAGATTTTAGCTTTTAAGATTTTATTAAGCAGCTTTAAAATAAGTAATAAAATATATTAATTTTTGCACGTAATTTAATTAAGTGTTTTATAATTTATATATAAGCATAAGCTTTTATTTTTTTTAAGTATAAAAAGAATTAAAGCGCTAATAAAGCTAATAAACTTTTTAATTTTTTTTGCTTTTAGTATTTTATTAAGCTATTTTTATAGTTTCTTTAGCTTATTTTAAGCTAATAAATATATAAAAAAATAAAATATAACTACGTTTTTTTTTAGCTTAATAGTAAGGTTTTTTTGCTTTAATTATAGCAATATATTTGTTTTACTAGTATTAAAAAACTTAAATAAGTTATAAAACTTTTTTAAAATTGTTATAAAATTAAAGTAATTAAAGCTTTTTTTTAATTTTTTAAGCTATATAAGTTTAAATAATTAAATAATAGTATAGCAGCAAGCTTAGTTTTAGCAAACTTTTATAAACTTAGTTAAGCTAAGTATTTTTACTTAAAAGCAGCATAATTTAAAAAACTATTAATTAATGTTTAAATTTAGTATAATTTTTTTATTTTTTAAAGTAGTTTAAAATAATAAAAAAAGGCTGCTTTTAAAACAATAGTTATAATTAATAGCTATATATATATGCTTAATTTTGCAAGTAATACTATAACTATTAGTTAATTTATAAACAACTTAATAAGCTTTATAAATAAAAAATTTACTTTTAATAGTATGCTATAATATAAATATATAAAAAAATGCTTGCTATAATTTATAATAAAAAGCAAAAGTAAAACTAATATAGTTATATTTAGTATATAAATTAAAATTAACATAAGTTTTAATAAGTAGTTTTATAAAGCTAACAAAATAAATAATGCAAAAAGTATAAAAATAGTATAAAATAAATATATAAAATAATAACTTTAGCTTAAAACTTATAGCTAATATAATTAATATTAAGCTTACTATTTATTTTTTAAATTATAATATTATAGCTTTTATAAAAAAAGTATATAAGATTTTAATTGCTGTTTTTAGTTTTTTTTATTTATGTTTTAGTTTTTATTTATTTAGATTTTTTAAATAGTTTGTTTTTAAATAGTGTTACTATTATAGCTAATATAGCTACTAGATTTATTGCTTTTATTATTGCTATTATTATTATTACCTTTAAGCTAAAAGTAATTAAAAGCAATATAACTAAGTTATTTATAGCTATAATAAGTAAGATTTTTATAAAAGTTTAAATTTAAATTACTTTTATTATTGTTTTAAAGTTAATTTAAAAAAGTTCTAAAAATATAATAGTTCTTTAAAGTATAAGTATTATTATTATTACTTTAGCTATTTATATATTTTTAATTTTAATACTAGTTATAACTTTTAATATTATTACTTTTATAGTATTAGTTTTAGCTTTTATAGTTATTATTGCTTTTATAAAATCTTAAGTTATTATTATTATAGCTATTATTATAATTATTGCTTTTATAATAGTAGTTTTAGTTATTAAAACTAATATTATTATTTTTATAGCTAGTATTAGTATATTAATTACTAGTTTAGTTTTGTTTAATATTTAAAGCTAATTTATTAATAGTTTAAATAATATTTAACTTTGGTTTTTTTTATTACAGTTTAAGCGTTGCTTTTTAGTTATTAGTTTTTAGTGTTATTATATAGTATTAATTATATTAGCTTAAATAGTTAATACAAAGTTATAATAATTTATTAACTTTTGCTAAAGTAATATATTTAGTTTTTAGTAATATAATAAAGCTTTTTTGCTTTTGTTTTAGTAAACATTTTAAAGTTTAATGCTAGTAAAGTATTAATTAAATAGCTTTAGGTTTTAATTAGCTTTAGGTTTTAATTAGCTTATTAATTTGCTTGTTTTAATTATATATTTATATTAGCTTATAAAAAAGTAAACTATTTAAGCAAAGTTTTAGTTTAGTTTAAAAACACTTTTTAGTTAGTTTTAAATTGTTTTTTTTTTAAGGTTAATAACTTTTATAATGCTAATTAATAAACATTTTTATAGTTTTAGTTTATATTGCTATATATATATAAAATCTTGTTTTTATTGCAATAAAATTTCTAATTAGCTTTTTTAAAAATAGTTTAAAGTTTTTTTATTTACTTTAGCTAACATTAATAAATAAATTTTATGCTAAAAGAGTTATAATTAAACTTTAATAGTTAGCTAAAATTAGGATTTTTAAATAAATAGCATTAATAGTAATATAAGCAATTTTAATATAATTAATATTTAGGTTTTCTTTAATTATGTTTTTTATTAAAGCTAGAAAATAAAAAGTTGTTATTATTACTAAAATCTTTATGTTTTTATTTTTAACTTAAGTTATAAAATCGTTTTTTAAAGTTTAAAAAGTTCTTTTGTTTTTTTAAAAATATTGTTCTTTAGTTCTTTTGTTTATTTAATTATAAAATAAAAGTAATATAAGCTATTTTTAATTTTAAAGTAACTTGTTTGCTTTTATTTTTTTATTATATAACTTGCTGCTTTAGCTTTTTAATTTTAGCTAAAAGCTATATAATTTATATTTGCAATAGTTAAGTATTAGTACTTAAAGCACTAAGTAATTATTATTTGCTTAAGCTTAGTTTTAAAAATAATTTATATTAAGTTTATTCTTAATTCATTATTAAAGTTTGTTTTAAAAAAAGGCTGTTAAAAATAACACTAGCTTATATAATTAATTAATGTTTAGCTATTTTATAATATAACAAAATATTATAAATAACTTTATCTTAAAAAGCTTTAAAATTGTTATAAAAAATATAAAGCATTAAAAGTTAAGTATAATAATTAATATATCTTTAGTTTTATAGTAAGTATTTAATAAAACTAAAGCTTAAAAAAAAGAGAAAACTTCTATAAAATAGGTATAAAAAGAATATCCTATATATATATATAACCTATAACATGTGCTAAGGTACTTAAGTAGCTTAATTATAACAAAAAAAATCAAAAAATAAAATAAGTATTTGCTAAAAAAGCAGCAAGTAGCTAAAAAAACTAAAGCTTTACAAAAAGTTTAATATAATAATTAAAAAAATTAATTTAAGGTTAAACTTATATATTAAAAAAAAAAGTATAATATTTTAATTAATTTAAAAGTATAAGCTAATATAATTTTACTTAAAGTAGCAAAACAAAATAAAATTTTTTAAAAATATAAGCAAAAATCTTAAAAAATTAAAAAATTTAATAAAAGTACTTTTAGCTATAATAATAGTTATATACTTAAAAAAACTAAACCTTTTAATATATTTATATAAAAATATAAAAAGCAAATTATATTAAATATTATTAATATTTTTAATTATAATATTATTTTAAAAATTTTATAGTTAAAAACTAGCAACTTTTTAATTTAATAAAAAGCAAAAACTATTAAGTAAAAAAGCAAAAAATAAAGCAAAAAAATTAGAAAAATCGCAAAAAAAATCCTAAACAATATACTAAAAGTATACTATAGATTTTATAAACTATTTAAAAAAAAAAAAAAAAAAAACTTTTTAAATATAGCTTATAAAACTATTATATTTTTATTAAAGAAAAATGTTAACTAAAGCTTTATTAAGTATATTATATAAGCTTAAACAAAATAAATGTTTTATAAAAATATATTTAAAAAAACCTAGCAAAAGAATTCTTAAAAAAATCTTAATTATTTGCTAAATACTTTATAGTACTAATACTTAAAATAAAAAATAAAAAATAACTAATTAACAAAAAAAGAAAACTAGTATAACGTGTTTCATAAGCAAGCCGCGCATTCAAGCGAGCCGCGCACTTAGCTTGGCGTACCGCTATATACAATATTGTATTAAAAGGTACTTACTCCACTTTTAAATAACTCGGCCAAAAAAAATCGGAAAAATACAGGGGTTGTTTTATTGTAATTATAACTATATAGTTTAGCTAAAACAACTTTGTCCTATTATATAGCTATTTTTTTTAAGCGTACATTCAACAAAAACAAAAATACAGGGATTATTTTAGCGTATTTTTTATAACAGCTTGAATAAAATAGCTACTTACTAGGACAAAGTTGCTTTAGCTAAACTATATTATTATAGTTATAATAAAACAACCCCTGTATTTTTCCGATTTCTTTTAGCTGAGTTATTTAAAAGTGGAGTAAGTACCTTTACATATAAAATTATGTGGAACAGTACGCCAAGCTAAGTGCGCGACTCGCTTAAATGCACGGCTCGCTTATAAAACACGTTAATAAATAATTATTAATTATTAATTATTAAACATAATTACTATTGCAAACAGTTATTCTTTTACTTTATTAGTAACTATAAAAAAAAATATTAGCTAAGCAAAATGGTTTATAGTAATAAATATTTTAAATAAATATTATGCTATTAAAATAGCTAAAAAAATAAAATAAAAAACTGTTATATAAACAGTATATAAACTATATAAGTATATAGTTATGCTATAAAAACTATAAAACGTATTAACTAGTTTTTAATATATAATAATAATAATTCTACAAAAATTTTTAAATAAATTTATGTTTATTTATTTAAATAATATTTTAATTTATTTTAAAACACTTAAAAAACATAAAAAGCATGTTATTTTAGTATTAAAAATACTTAAACAAGCAAAAATATAGCTTAACCTAAAGAAATATGTTTAATATATATAAAAAATTAATTTTTTAAGATTTATAATTACTTTAAAACAAATATAAATTTAATAGTTAAAAATTAATATAATATAAAATTAAAAAATACTTAATGTAGCTACTATTATAAATATATAATAAGCGTTAAAATTTTTAAACTATATTTAAATATTAATTTAAAACTTTAAAAAAATAGCATGTTATTTTATAAAGTATATATATTGTATTACTTAAGGCTAACGGCTTTAAAAAGCTATGCTAAAAGCTATTTAATTTTATACGTAAGTAAAAACTATGCTAAAGCTAAATAAAAACATTTTTGCTAACTGCTTATTACTATAACTTATATTCTTTTTATAGCTAATTATATAAGCGTTATTGTTTAAAAACTGTGCTGCTTAATTTTTATTTAATATTGTTGCTTTTGCTGCTTGCGTTTTTGCTTACTATATAAGCATAGCTTTTTGTTATTTAAACTGCTTATTAACGGTTTTTAAACAGGTTTTTTTTAAGCTAGTTTTAAAGCTTTAATATGTTAATAATAGTTTATAATTTTGTTTTTTGCGCAGTTATTAGCGCAGTTTTTTTTAGTAAGCAACTTTTTAAGCAAATAATATTTTTGCTTGCTAAATTGTTAGCTTTTTGCTTATGTAGCATTTTTATAGTAGCAATAGTACATAATTAGCTTAAAGTTAGTTTTATTATAAACTATATAAAGCAATAAATAAAAGCGTTTTTAGTTAGTTTATATGCTTAAATAGCTTTTAAGCATTTTATTGCTTAAACTAAATAGTTGTTTTAATAAAAAAAGCATATAACTGCTTTTTTTTTAGTTTATATAAAGCATAGGTTTGCTTTATTTTTAGCGTGTTTTAAAGATTTGCACTAGCTGTATTTTTGCTTATTTTTGCATATATTAGTTTAATAGCTTTATTTTTAGTAGCTATAATATTAAATTACTACTATATTTATAAAGTAAAAAGCTATTTAAAAGTAGTAATAATTTTAAAAAAGTTTATTAATATATGCTATGTTTATATTTTTTATAGTTATAACTTTAATATATATTAAGCACGTTTTTTATTTGTGCTATAGCAAATAAAATAAAAAAAACAGCTTTTTAATCTTTAGCTTTTAGTTAGCTAGCTTAAATTAAGCTAGTATTTTTTTTTTTTTTTTTTTAGCACTTGTTTAATTAGCAAGCTTAAAACTATTAGCTAATATAGTTAAAAGTGCACTTTTAATTTTTTGTTAAACGTTTAATAAGCTTATAATATATTTGCTAATATTTAAGTTTAAATTTTTTGCTTATTAAAAATAACTTTTTAGTTATTATTTAATAGTTTATATACTGCTTAAATTACGTTTGCTTTTATTGCTTAGTTTAATTTTTGTATTATAATTAATTTTATTTTTACTTTAGCTTTATAGCTAGCAAAAGTTATAATAATAGTTTAATTAAAATTTGTTGCTATAATAGCTTTAAAATAAATTAATAAAGCAACACGTAAAAATTTTTTATTGCTATTTATTTGCAGTATGTTTATATAAAATATAAATTATTAGCAAAAAAAGTTCTTAATTTTAGCTTGCTTATTTATATAATTTTTAGATTGCTAAATTTGTATATATAGCAATTTTACTTTTATAGTAAGCTTTTTTTGCTTTATTAATAACGCTTATAATAAGTTTTAATTAATATGCTTGCTATTTTTAATACTGCTGTTTATTTATAACTGCTTGCTTATTTGCTAAAAGTAATATACTTTTAATAGCTTTTTAATAATTTAGTAAACGCTATAAATAATTTGCTTATTTAAGTTTTTTTTAAGAAAAATCTTAATGTTTATTATTGCTTTATTTAGCTTGTTTACGTAGTACTGCAAGTTTAACGTTAAGCTTATTGCTAGCTATTACTAATTTAGGTTTATATTATTAGCTAATTGCAGTTAGTTTTATATTAAAAAAGTTGCGTTATAGTTTTTTGCTTTTTTTATTTTTATTTTTATTTTTTTTTAAGCTGTTATTTATATAAGCTTGTTTTATATACGGCAAGTTTCCGTAAGTTTAGTTCTTAAAACTGCGCAAGTGTTTTTGTAAATCTAGCCGGTTGTAAAAAAAGCAAAAAAAGTTCCTTTTATAAAGTATATAAAAAAGAAATACAAAAAAAAGTTCTTTTTAATTTTAAAGAAAGCCCAAAAAACTTTTAAAAAACTAAAGCTAAAAATTACTTTTAACTTTATAGTTAAATTACTTAACTTATAAAAAAAAAAAAAGCTAAAAATAAATGCTTTAAATAGTATAATTGCAAAAGTTTTAAAATAACTAAAAAATAACAAAAAATAGCATTTAGTAGTTTATTATTTTAAAGCATTATAAAATATAATACTATAATATTTTATATATAACAAAAAACTGCTTGCAATTATTATAGCATTTAAAAAATAAAAACTATTTTTTATAAAAACTATAAAGCTTATTAAAATTTACTTAGATTATAAAAACTTAATAAAATTTATAACTATATAAAAGATTATTAAACAACATAAAAATTAAATGGTTTTTTTTTTAAAATTTAACTTTAAAATATATTACATTAAAAAAAAAAAAACATTTAAGCAAACATACTTAGTTAACAAAGTTAAAAAGGATTTAAAGTTTTAAAAAAAAACATTTAAGTATTATATTTATAATAAAACAAAAGCTTAAAAATTAAAACTATACTTAAGAACTTTATAAACGTATAAATATAATAAGCTTATAATTCTAAAAAATTAAAAAAACTATAAAAGCACAAAAAATCAAAAAACAATAAGCTAATATATAAACATAAAGTTTATTTACTAAAAGCTTTATAAAATAAGTTTATTAAGAACTTTTATAAGTACTTATTATATAAACACTAAAAAACAATAAAAATAGTTTAATAACTATAAAAAAAATATAATTTTCTAAAACTATAAAATATAGTTAAATTTATTATAAAAAAATATAATATTTGTAATAAAGCTAAAATAGCTTAATATAAGCTTTATAAATTATTATAACTTATATAAATACTTAAATAAGCATAGCATACTATTGCTTAAAATTTTATTATAGCATTACTTTTATTAACTAATTTAGTTATAAAAATATAATATAATAAAATATAAGTTATTATTAATAAACTTATTAAGTAACGTGGTTCACTATCGAGCGGGCCACCTAATCGAGCGGGCCACTTTGAAAAATGTACTGCCCTATATAAAAAAATATGGAGAATACATGTCTCCACATTAAATAACTCCACTAATATAAAAGCTAAAAATGAAAAAAAATATGTTTTAGAATCCTTATTTAACGAGAAATCCATATATAACCTCCGTTTGTTCATAGCATTTTTATTGGTAAAGATATGACGTAATAAAGTATAAGTGTTAAAATACCCCTGTAAAAAATATAAAACTTAGTGCATAATGATTAAAAAAAATAAAAGAAAATGGAAAAAATAAATTTTAAAAGGTTTAATTAATTAATATTTTAATTCTAAAAGATCTTGATTTTTTAAGCATTTCTTAATTAAATAGCTAGGGTATAAAAAACAGTACATATATATTTTACTATAAAAGGTTATACCCTTGTTATTTAATTAAAGAAAAATTGGAAAAATAAACCATGTTAGTTTTTTGGAAGTTTATGAATTATTAATTTAAAATATAATTTTTTTTATTTTTTTAGTATTTAAATAACAAAATCGCACTAAGCTTTACATAATGACAGGGGTATTTTTTTCCAATATTTTTACCTTTGCTTTTTTGGTATGTATCTTTAGAAAGAAAATTGCTATAAATATAAAAAAATCATATTTGGATTCCTTATTAAATAAGGAATCTAAAACATATTTTTTCATATTTACAGCTTTTATATTAACAGCGCTATAAAATTACGCACGGACGTTTTTTGTATGTATTTCAAAGTGGCCCGCTCGATTGGGTGGCCCGCTCGATAGTGAACCACGTTATGCTTATTTTTTATTATTTAAAGAAAACGTTATAGCTAAATAACTTGTATATACTTTTATATGCTAATATTTAAATAAACATAAACTATTAAAAAGAATTATTTTAAACTAAAATAAATTATTTACTTTTAAATTTAAAACAAGTTTTTTTAAACTTATTAGTATTAAATTTAAGTTTTTAACTGTTTACTACTTATAAATTAATAAACAAACAAAAAAACTAAACTAAATATTAAAACAATATTTATAAAGTTATATTAATTACTAATAAAATAATTAAGTAAAATTATTATTAATAGCATAAATTTTATATAATATATTAATAAATAAAAATATAAATATATTTTTGTATAAAGCTATTTATAAATAATAAGCAATTATTATAAAACAAAAAAAAACATTAATAAAAGTACTTGCTATTATAACTATAGCATTTTAAGCAAAAATTATTATAACAGAAATTAAAACGTTATAAGTTAAATTGCAACTATACTTTTAGTTTTTATAACAAAAAATGTTAAAATATTATAACAAAAAGCGAACTAAAAAACTAACCTTTAAAAAAAAAAACAAAGTTTATTTATTATAACAAAAACAAAATATAAACATTAATATTTTTTAAATTAAAACAAAACAACTTAATAATAAATTAAAATTTAAAAAACTTAGTTTTTTTAAAATTAAAAAAGTTATTTTATTTACTAACTATAAACTATTATTACTAAAAAATATGCAAATTTACTTTATTTTTTATATTTTTTTACTAGAATTAATACTTATTAAAACATTTATTAAAACATAACTAAAAATAAAAACTAATTAAAATATTTATAAAATTAAAAGTATACTAGATTTTTGTTAAAACAACAATAATTTAAAGTACTTTATTAAATAAAAAAAATATTTATACGTTAATAATACTTAAAAACTTAAAAAACACTTAAAAACTGCTAAAATAATTATAAACTAATTTTATTATTAATACTTTAACTAATTAAAGCTAAAAAAAAAAATTAACCTTAAAAAAAGTATTTAGCGCATTTTAATTAAACTTAAAAAAAACAACTAGCAATAACTGTATTATTTTTACCTGCTGTTTTTATTTTTTTATTACGTAGCGTTTTTTTGCTTTAATTTGCTTAAGCTTTTTTAAATTACTTAAACTATAAGCTATAGCAGTAGTTATTTTTTTTTGCTATAGTTTTTTTTATTGCTTAAAACAACAAATCTTTATACTTATTTTTTTATGCTTTTTTATTAATATGTTTAGCTTGTTTTTTAGTTTTTTATGTTAAAAAGTAAGCTATTATATTTGCTTAAAAAACAAACCTTTAACATTGTAGTTTATTTGTTTTGCTATAATATATTTGGCGCATTAATTAAAGTTAAACTTTAATATTAAACATTTTATGCTATAATAACTGTAATAAAAGCATAAAGCTATTTTAATTAATTTTAATTTAATAAAAATAAACAAAGTAAAGTTTTATTAAGCCTTTTGTTTAAAGCATAACAAGCAAGGTTTTTTAAAAACTTTATTAAATATAATAAGTATTTAAAACATAAAAAAAAAAGAAAGAATTTATGAAAAAAGAAACATAGAATTGTTAAAACAACAATTAAAAAAAAAAAGAGAATAATATTACAAAATGGGCTAATTAAGCCGGTTAAAAAGCTAGGTATAAAAAAAGCACACGCAAAAAAAGTTTTATTTGTTAAAAAATATGTATTTAAACTACTATAAAGGTTTAATGCATAAATTTAACAAACTTAAGCGTTAAGTTTATTAAGCTTTAAGCTTAAAACAATATAGCATTAAATCTATTAAAAAAAGCAACGTTTATAAACTACTACTGTTATTTTTTTTGTTTATATAATTATAAACTTTTTATATTTAGTTATTTATTTAGTTTTTGCTTTTTAGCTATTAATTTCTTATAACTGCTAAGCATTAATATATTTATTTCTTTTAAATTTATTAAGACCTTTATTAATGCATAGTAATAAAAGTACCTTAAAAACCTCTTTAATAAACTATTGCTAAAGATTTTATTATTACTTGCAAATTAAGACCTTAACAGCAAACCTGTTATATTAATGTATAATAGGTCCGTTATAATTACTTATAGTTTTTATAAGCTAATATAACACTTAAATACTATTTTAAGATCCTTTTTAAAAAAAATAATGCTTTTAAGCATTTATTTAATTAATATTTATATTTTACGTTTTTAAGCTATTTTAATATACTAACATTTAAGTTTTTTGTTTAGTTTTTAGTTATTTTTTTAATTTATTGTTTTAGCGTTCTTTTAAGTTTAATTACTATTAAAGTAGCTTTAAAGTTATAAAGTTTATTTTTTAACTTTAGTTTTGCTAATATATTTGCTTATTTATTATTATTAATGTTATAATACTTTAAGCTTTAACGTATTTTAATATTATGTTATTTTATTAGTTTATATATTTTTATAAAAACTTATTATAATGTTACTAAAGTGTTTTTTTAAGCATATTAAATTACTGCTATATTGTTTATATAAAAAGTTATAGTTATATTAGTTAAGTATTTTTACGTAGCTTTTTAAAGCTTTTTTAAAGCTTTTAATGCTTTTATATTAAACATTATATTATATAAGTCTAGTTTTTTTTTTCTTTTTATAATAAATATCTGTTTTTTATAAATAGCATATTTATAGTTTATGCTATTATATATTTTTAAACTATTTAAAAAAACAGTAATGTTAAATTTTAATTAATTTATAAATTATTGCTTAAATGTTTTTATTGCTGTTTTTTTATTAATGCTATTTATAAAGTTAGCTTTTAATTTTATAAAAAACCTTAGTAAGTATAATATTAGCTTTTAAATGTTTAACAATATTTATACTATAATTTATAAGTTAATATAAGCTTTTTATTTTTGTTTAATTAATTTGCTTTTTTATATTATTTTAAGTATTAATTATAGTACTAGTAAATATATATTATATATTGTTTTTATTTTTAAAGCAAATTAGTTTTTAGTTTATTTAAATGTTATTTTTGTGGTTAAAATTCTGCTTATAAAAAATAGGCTATTTTTAAGAAATATTTTTTATGTTAGCAATATTTTATAAGCTACTTTTAAAAGTACTTACTAAATTATATATATATATTTTTTAAGCTTTATGTTTATTAAGCATTTATAGTTATTTGCGGTTTTACTTATATGTTTTTTTTGTTTTTTATACTATGTTTTATATTTATATAAAAATAATAATAATAAAACTATATTAATTATTTTTTAAAAACTTGCTACTAAAAAGCCTTTAATTATAGCTAAAATAGCTTTAATATAGTTTGTTATTTTGTTTCCTTTAGCTGCTTTTTTTTTTATATGCTTTTAAAACTTTAACTTTTTATTTAAATAAATGCTTAGTTAATGTAATGCTAAAGTTCTTTTAAGTTCTTTAAAGTTTACTAAAAAAATAAGTATTATTTTTGTACTGTTTTAAAGTTTAATAGTTAAGTTTATATTAGTTTATTTTTTTATAAAATAAATAGCTTTTATTTTATTAAATATAAAAGCAATTTTGTTTTTTTGTTTATATTTTATAATTTTGTTAATTTGTTTTTTAGCTTTATATATGCTTTTTTTTAAGGTTTTTTTTAAAGTTAGCATACTTAAATTATTAACATATTTTTATTAGCTAAGGTTACTTTTTATTAGTTTATATAAATATAGCATATAATATATTAATAATACTAAAGATTTTTATAGTATACTATATATAATTTTTTTAAGGTTTGTTATTATGTTTTTTAAATATGCAGTAATTTTTTGTTTTATTAAAAAGCTTTTTATAAAGTTAATAATTATTGCTAGCTAGCTTTGCTTTATTATTTTATTTATAAGTTTATTTTTTAGCAGTATATTAAATGCTTTTTATACGTTTAATATAACTAATATAGCTATTATTTTATTAATTAATGCAAGCTTTATATTATATATAAAACTTGCTATTAAATTTATTGCAAACTTTTTAAATATTATATTTATATATTATAAGCTTATTAAGCTAGCTATTTATACTATTTATATTATTTTTTTTGCTATAAGTTTTTTTAGGCTTTTTTTAATGCAAAATAACAACGCAATAAGTTTTTAGGATTTATAAAAAACAAAGTTTGTTTTGTTTACTTTAAGTAATATAACTATATTTACGTTTTTTTAAACCTTTAAAAAAACGCCTTATTTAACATATTTCTTTAGTAATATTTAATAATATTTACTAATAATAAGCTATATAATAACAAAGTACTTTACTATTATTATGTTTTTTTTTAGCAAAGTTAATTTTATTTTTATAGCATATTTATATGCTTTTTTTATAGTTACTTTAATATTTTATAAAAGTTTAAGCTAAAGTTATATGTTTGTTTTTAAAGGTTTTATTTCTAGTAAGTTATTTTTTGTAGTAAACTTAATAAAAATACTTTTAATAAAATATTCTGCTTTTTTTTTTGCTTTTATTATAACTTTTTTTCTTTTAATAAAAAATAATACTTTTATAGTGCTTTTTTATTTATATTAATTAATAATTTTTATAAGTTTTTTATTGCTTTTTATATTGTTTATTTTTTTTTTTAGTATTTTTTTTTAGCTTTTTTTATATTAAGTAATTTTTAGAAGTTTTTTTATGTTTATACGCATTTAGTTATTTATTAAAGCGTTAATTTACTATATTTACATTTTTTTGTTTTTATAGTTTAAACATATTTTAATATTAATATTATTAATACTTTAGCTATTATTTTTACTTTTTTTTATATTATAGCTTTTTTAATGTTTAGTAGTATTTTTGCTTTAACTTTTATTAAGTTTTTAAGTTTTTTTAGGTTTTTTTTTTTAATAAAAACTTTAAAAAATTCTGTAAAAGGTTTAAATAGTTTTTTTTATAGTAATATAATTTATATTAGCTAATAATTAAATAAAGTTTTTAACTTTTTAGCTATTTAGCTTTTAATAAATAATATATTTAAAAATAGTATATTTATAACATGTTTTATTTTATAGGTTGCTTTACTTAATACTTTTATAAAATATATGCTTGCTTTAATTATTTAGTTTAAAATCTGCTATTTTTTATAAAAAATAATAGTTCTAAGTTTTTAATTTAAATGTTTTATATTTAAGTTTTTTATTATTAAGCAGTTTTTTAGTAATATTAGTACTATAATATATTTTATTATTATATTTATATTTAGCGCTTAATAATAGTTTAGTATTTTATACTTATTAATATTTAGCTATATAAAATTTTAATAATATATAAAAGCTTTTTTTTTTATTACTAAGTTGCTTTATATTTTAACATATATTATTACTTTAAGCTTATTTAACTTTTTTATGTTTTAAGTGTTAATTAGTTTATAGTTTTTATATTTTTAATAAGTTTATGTTTTTTTGTTTTTTTTTTTGTTTATTTATAGTTTAATAATTATAGCAACATTTATTTTTTTGTTTTAATATTTTTATAAAAATACTAAATAGTTATTTGCTTTATGCTTTATATTTTAAATTATTACTTTAATTAACTATATAATTATAATTAGCTTTATTTTTTAGTATTATTTAGTTATATGTTTATATTGCTTTTTATTTTATTGCTATTAAGCTTTAAAAGTTCTTTAAAAGTTTTATAAGTTAATTTTATTTTTAGCTTTTTTAATATATTAATAAGTTTAATAGTATTATTTTTAGTTAATATTTTTATTAATTTGCTAACTATTAATAATAGTATTAATATAATTATAAAAAAAACAGCAGTAATTTTGTTTTTTATTTCTTTATTATTAGTTTTGCTAAAAGTAGTTCTTAATAATATAGTTCTTAAAAACAATATAGCTTTAATGCTTGATTTTTTTAAAACTAGTAAAGCTTTTTTTTTATTTTTGTTGCTTTATTATTTTAATAGCTTTATTAATGCAGCTTTTTTTTTAATAGCTACAGTAATAAGCAATATATTTTTATTATTATAGTTTATATTATTTGCTTGTTTAATTGCTTTAATTTAAGCTAATAAAAGTAAGATTATTTTATTATTAATTTTATATAGTTTATATAAGCAGTTTTTATAATTTATTAAATAAAAGCTATAATAATTAATATACTTTAATATAGTTATATAATTACTATTATTTATAAGTTTATAAATATTTAGTTTAATGCTACAGTTTTTATATAAAGGTTTTTTATTATAAAACTTAATAGTATAATAGCTTTAGTATTTAAAGTTATAATAAATAGTTTATGCTTATTTTTTTTTTTTTTAAGAAAGCTTGCTAACTAAAAACAGCTTAAACCTTTTAATAAGTTCTTTAAAAGCTATTACTTAAGTAGCTTTTTTAGTTTATAAGTTTGCTTTTTTATAAAAAATATAAGCGTTTATTAAAATTAAATTTGTTTAAACTTTAATTTTTTTTATAACTATTTTTTAAATAATAAACATTAAAGTATTAATTAAATAGTTTATTATTAATAATAATATTTTTAGTATTATATATATTACTTATTTTTTTAGTAGCTTTATTATATAAGCTTATAAAGTTTACTTAATAATTTTAATGTTTTTTTTTTTTAATAGCTTGTTTTTTATTATTAAGTTTATAGCTTTAATAGCTTAGCTTATTTTTATTAATTATATGTTTTTAATAGCTTTGCTTAATAATTATAAGTTTTTAAAAATTGCTGTTTTAATTATATATATTATTAATTAGTATACTTATGCTGCTTTTTTGTTTAGTTTTATTAGCATGTATATATTTTTATAGTTTTTTTAAAGGTTTATTATAATATTAACGTTTTATATTAAATATATAAAAAGCTTATTAAAAGTTATAAATTGCGCAGTTTTTAATGCTAACTTAAAATAAAGCTTAGCTTTTTATTTAGCTGCTTTAGTATATAAAAACGCTATAATTAATATTACTAATAATAGTTATTTAGTGCTTTTTATTTGTGTTAATATATTAGCTAAGCATAAAAAAGCTATAATAAAGCTTTTAAATTATATATATATAAATATATTTAAATGCTGTTTTAATATTTTTATGTAGTTTTTAGCTATTTAATAGTAGTTAGCTTAAGCATTTTTTTTAAAAAAGCGTACAAATTTATTAAAAATAATTGCTAGCATTATAATAACTTTTCTTTAAATTTTATTCTTGCAGTTAATTTTAATATACTGCTTAATAAATATGTTTTAAAGCAATAATTTGTTGTTTTTTTTAGCTATTATAAGCTTTAATAATAAGTTAATATTTTAAATCTTTATTTGTTTAGCTTATTATAAATTAACATATAATAAAGTATTTATAATAAATGCTTTTATATATATATTGTTTTTAAAGATTATAGTTAAACATAATAATATAATAAAGTTTTGCATTAATATTTTGCTTTATATATAAGCGTAATAAAATTATTACTAATTAAGCCTTTAGTATTTAATAAAAATTACGCTAATTTAATAGCATATTAGTATTTTTAATATAATGCACGCAATATTATTAATAATAGCTTGCGCACAAATAATAAATAAAAAAAAAAGTGTTATTATTAGCCTTAACTTAACAAAGACTAAATTAGCCTTAACTTAGCAAAGACTAAATATATATAAATTCACTTATCCTATGTACCCCTTTTAAATATGCATTATTATAATCTAAGTAACATTTATATGTGCATTTGTTGTTGTTTGTTTCCTAACGTTTCAGACAGCTATCTCTACACCTAATGTAAGATTTCTGTAATGCAACTCAACCCGCAATTATCTACCTACCTATTTCATGGTGTAGTACGTTAAAATATGCTGCATCTAAAGAATGCATTGCTGATAAACATAGCAGGTGTCTCGAAAAAAATGGGGTTGCATTAATGTGACACTCGTTAAGATTAGTGACACAGTGACCGATTTCCCGTGTACTCAGCAATACAGTACCTGATAGAAACCCCTGTTATAGCTAGGAACCCTTGTCTCATCAGATACTGATATATCAGATTTCAATCCTGATGATGCCATTATCCATAGATCACGATAGGTGTAGGTATAGACCATAGTAGTTACTGCATTTGTATATATCAACACCCGAGTCTCTCGTAACTAGTATAGATGAAAGCTATATTGTCGAATCTCAGGTTTTATGTGACTTCAAGTATCAACAGTGAATTTCTTAAGCTTGTCAATATTGAAAATGGCTACGGTTATATCGTCCCTAGTACAACCGGATCTTCTGCTTCGCGGCGATGAGAAGCCAGGACTCAAACTTTTCGAGGTTCCGTCTGTAGACGGATCGAGAGAGAGCGTTTCTTCTTCCTCGACCACATTTATCGAAAAAGAAGTATGCATAGTTGGCATGGGTTTGTCAGCCACCAAGCAATAATCTGTTTGTGTCCTATCTAACGACTCTTTAACTCTTAGCATGCCGCCTCCCGGGCGGGATCTCTTCGCCATCCGAGTTATGGGACTTCTTGCACCAAAAGAAATCCGCGCAATGTACAGTTCCAGCCGATAGATACAACATTGGCGGCTTCTACCATGAAGATGGCAGTAGAGCTGGAGTTATGAATGTGGATGGTGGATATTTTCTTCAGGGAGACGTCCGCCAATTTGACAACTCTTTCTTCGGAATCAACAATCTAGAGGCTTCATATATGGATCCTCAGCAACGAAAGCTTCTTGAAGTGGTGTTTGAATGTTTTGAAGACGCAGGCGTACGTAGCTCACTTTCTTTCGTCGTCATTTTCTAAGCGTAGGAGAAAGAAACTATAACTGAGATGGGTATTCTGACGTTGCTCTCCTGCGAAATCCCGGAAGGAACACCATGATTAAACACTCAATTCACAGGTAGCTTTGGAAGACATTTCCGGAACTAATACGGCCGTTTATGTTGGCAACTTCACTGTTGACTATCAGTCTATGCAGTCACGTGATCCGGATTACCTGCATCGGTACGCCGCGACTGGAGGCGGAACTTCAATTATGTCGAATCGTATTAGTCATGTCTTTAACCTTCAAGGTCCAAGGTAAGCAAGATCCAGTCTTTCTTAGTTTGCTTCTTGAAATCGAGTGATCCCGTGAAGAATGATCTCAAGAATACGTAGTAAACGGCTGACCTTGACACGGCAGCTTAACCCTAGACACTGCTTGCTCATCGTCAATATACGCTCTTCATCATGCCGTCAATGCTATTAGGAATGGCGACTGCGATGGTGCTATTGTTGCTGGTGCAAACTTGATAACATCACCAGAGCAGCACCTAGGCACGGCAAAAGGCGGTTTCCTTTCCCCTACTTCAGCCTGTCACACTTTTGATAGGTCTGCTGATGGCTACGCGCGGGCCGAAGGTGTTAACGCCATCTATATCAAAAAATTATCATCGGCAATAACGAACAGGAACAAGATTCATGCAGTTATTCGCGCAACTGCTATTAACTCGTCAGTAAATTTCCTAACGCATAAAGGATTATATTGTGAACTTAGTAATAACGAGCCACACTGCATTAATATAGGAACGGAAAGACACCTGGTATAACACTACCGAGTGCAACCATGCAGGAGGCCGTCGTGAGACGAGCGTATCAACTTGCCGGCCTTGATTTCGACGATACAGACTACATTGAGTGCCATGGAACAGGCACCGCAGTCGGTGACCCTATTGAGGTTGACGCACTGGCTAGCTGCTTCACAGCCCGCCGGGGTGAAGCGTTGAAGATAGGATCGGTTCGCATTCTCCCTCCCCGCCGGGTTGTATAGCACTACACTAACAGAAATGTAAAGGTGAAAACAAATTTAGGACACAGCGAAGCCGCTAGTGGTCTGACATCAATCTTGAAAGTTGCACTGGCCTTCAAGCACGGATTGATCCCGCCTACGTACGGGGTCAAAAACCTAAATCCCAAGTGTAAGCTACTGACCTTCACCAACCAGATACCCCCCAGTTCTCTGAATATTTATACTTACAAGTCCTCCTTGGCAGTGAAGCTTGAGTCCCGTAATATGAAGGTATTGAACGACTCTGAGCCCTGGCCTAGATCGCTTCAACGGGCGAGTATCAACTCATTTGGGTATGGCGGCGCCAATGGCCACGTCATTCTCGAATCCGTTGAGAGCTACCTAAGTGAGGCGCCGCAAAGGGCGATGACAACACCAAACGAGTATGAGCCAAAGGGAAGAAAGCACCTAACCAGTAGTCGTGGGTCTAGTCCTGCCTTTCTGCTCCCATTCTCCGCTTCCTCAACCAAGTCACTGGATGCTCGCTGTCAGCAAATTCGCGATTTAATCCAGGAACCCAAAACAGCGAAAATTAAGGGTCTAGAATCTTTAGCTCTTGCTCTGGGGAGACGAGGACATCTTAGGCTCCGCGGCTTTGTGGTAGCTAGCACAAAGCCGACACTGACATTGATTGAAGCAGCTGGAAGTGAGCAAGTTCCCCCAGGCGTACAGCCGCTCCCATTCGCCTTTCTTTTTACCGGCCAAGGCGCGCAATACGCGGGTATGTCGAAAGAGCTCCTTGAACAAAACTCAACCTTCCTCGAAAGTATACGTGAGCTTGATGGATTTCTGCAAGCCTTGCCACCAAAATATGCGCCGGAGTGGACTTTAGAACAGGCCATACTAGAGCCACTAACAACGAGCAGAGTGAACGAAGTAACTCGCAGCCAACCACTCTGCACAGCTATTCAGATTGCTCTCGTACAACTGCTACGTAGCTGGGGGATCCGTCCAGCAGCGGTAATTGGTCATTCTTCCGGCGAGATTGCTGCTGCCTACGCCGCTGGTCTGCTCACAGAGGCTCAAGCCATACTGGTGGCATACTTCCGTGGATTTGTCGTTGGGCAAATGCGATCGCAAGGTGCCATGATGGCGGCCGGGATCTCTGTTACGGATGCCGACAAGTTGATTCAAGTTCTTGGACTGGGTCAAGTACGTGTCGCTTGTGATAATGCTCCTGGAAGTGTTACACTCAGTGGCTCCGTGCAGAGCATCCATGTACTAAAGGCTGAGCTGGAGAAACAGAACAAGTTTGTGCGCGGACTGCATACTGGAGGTCGAGCATATCACTCGCATATGATGGCCGAGGTAGGTAACTTGTACGAGCAGCTGGTTACACCCTATTTCAGCAGCAGCAGAGACAAAAGTAAAGATAACGAGGAGTCTGCAGCGACATGCAAGATGTATTCCACAGTGGGCCACTCGCCTGATAGGCTTCATGTCGAGATTGTTGACAAAGTCACCAACATGCCTTCATATTTTCGACGGAATCTCGAGCAGCCAGTACAATTCAACGCGGTGTTGACTAAGATGATAACGAGCGAAAGGCTTCATCTGATTGAGATCGGGCCCCATTCAACCCTAAAAAGTTCCGTACAGCAAATTCGAACCGTCGCCAAGCGTGAAAAGGGTACTATTCCCTACTCCCCTACATTGGTACGGAAAGAAGACGCAGATCTCTGTCTCAAGAAATTAGCGGGAACACTCTTTGCACATGGTCATAATCTCGACTGGGAGGCGGTCAACAGCCTTTCGGATACATCAGTCGGACATCAGGGTGCAGTAGACCTCCCACCATACCCTTGGGACTACTCGAAGGAATTACCATGGCACGAACCGCGTGCGAGTGTCGATATCCGCAACCGGAGATACGTTCGCCACGAGTTGCTTGGCACGCAGGCAGCCGCTAGTAACGGCATCGATTGGAGCTGGCGCAACATCGTGCGGCTTTCAGAGATGCCGTGGCTAGCGGACCACAAGCTCAACCAGCAAGTAGTTCTCCCAGGCTCTGCCTATATGGCGATGGCAATCGAGGCTCTCGTCCAGATTCTTGATGTCAAGGACAAGCTGATCACAGCAGGGGAGGCTATGACGTTCGAGGGCCGGAGCATCAACATTAGCGCGCCATTCACAGTGTGTGACGATAACGACGCCCAGTCCGAGCACACGGAGTTACATACTACCATGTGCCAGCGCAAGATCTCAGCAGCTAGCTCATCAGCTGACTGGTTCGAGTTTGCCGTATCGTCGTGGGTTTCTGGTCACACGACGCTACACTGCAGAGGCAGTATCCGCGTAGTTGAATCTCATCTACCAAGAGCAACAGGAAGCCACAACAAAAGAGGTGTCTTTATTTCAGGGGGAGGCTATGAGGTCTGGTCGATGGATCGATGGTACGAGAAGTCGCGAGAAGAAGGGCTCAACTTTGGACCACACTTTCGATCGCTGACAAGCTTGCACACAGACGGGAACCGTGTGTGTGCAGATGGCATGGCAACAACGTACCTGCAACCACCCAGCACGAAATTGGCGTACGCCCTCCATCCAATCACGCTCGACGCCTGTTTCCAAGCTGCCATAATGGGTGGCACAGCTGGAAATCTCAGCACACTTCAAGCCTTCGTTCCTGTCTTTATGGAAGAGTGCCTCATTGACGTACCAGCACGAAATATCCGGGAAGATGTTTTGCACAATGATTGCACAATCTATACCCACGTAGAGAAGACTGGATTTTCTACACGCAGGGTGGACTGCACCCTTCGACTTCCAGACGGAACGCCTGTCATAGACGTCAAGGGCTTACGCATGTCGCTGTACACTGGGAAGGCCTCAGTTCAGCAGTCTGTCGGCGGCAGTCTAAATGGTCTATTCCTCCAACGCCATCCTTGTCTCAGCATCATCTGGAAACCCGACATCTCTCGCCTGGCCGTCAATAATCCCGAGGCTGAGGTCGCGTTGAGGAAGTATATCAACGAATTCGCGGTCCGGCAATCGGTCGATATGCAGGACAGCGAACGCCTGGCCTCTGTGGGTGCTCTATTGGATCTAGCCGGTCACGCAAATCCACGTATGCGCATTTTAGAGCTCGGCCAAGGCTGTCGATGCATATCCCAGCAATGTCTTCCTATCCTTGGTAAGGACACGGCATTTCCGCGTTGTCGAGTCTGGTCGCGGGGCCAACTGAGCGAAGGAGACCAAATGAAAATCGTCATTGACGACGCCAGCAACCAGAGCCCTGGGCCATTTGACGTTATTCTGATTCCCCATGTGAGTCCCTCCCGCAAGCACTGGATTTCACGCCACAAGAATCCCACTGGCAGAAGATGGTGGGCAGGTGAATGAAACGGCTGACTTGAGTCGACCTTTCGTAAGTGTTGCTGATGGCCTATTGCAGTTATCCGCAGCCCAAAAAGTTTGGAGCCATTCCTCTGAGCAAATCATATCGCTCATTTCCGGCCAAGGAATGATTATATCTCGGAAAACGAGCGAGGCCACGACCAGTCTCCAGTCTGCGGGTTTCTCAACACTAGGAATTCCAGGCAATATGCTGCTGGCCGTACGAGACTACAAGACGTCGGCGACGGTAAAAGGAAAGGACGTCGTAATATTGGTAAGATGACAACAATGACGGTACTGGGTGCGAGATGCTGATGCTGATACTGGATCTTAAATTCTTCAGAAACCAAACAAGACTTCGGCTAGCATTGAATTCTTTGCAAGCTCCTTGGAAACTTACCTACAGCAAACAGCCAGCGCTGCGATGACACGCACCATAGTTCTATCAGAGCTCAATGAGACCAAGATGTCGGAGCAGGTAGTGTGCGTATCCCTTCTGGAGATAGAGACTGAGTTTCTGGCAACTCTTCAATCGGAAGACATGGATCGTCTTCGCCGCGTAACGGATGTCGTTACCAGGTCAGTACACCAGCATCTCCTATAGCCCCCTTCGGCATACTTCGAGAACATGATTCGTCAAATCATACCATCAGTGGTCAATACTGACTCCTCCCTTGGTAGTTTGGTCTGGCTCACCGGGGCAAACATGCTTGTAGATCCCAAGCCCAACCTCACATTATCCAGTGGTCTCTCACGAGCGCTGATGCTGGAACAGCCCTCGCTACTCTTCACGGTGATTGACATTGGAGCGGCCGATCTCAATAATCTGGATGTGATACACTCAACGTGTGAGAATGTGTTGAAAGCCCTTGTGAAAGGACGTCACGCGACGACCGATACCGAGTTTGTACAACTTGGGCCCTTACTTCATACTAGCCGCTTCTATCCTGACATGGATATCAATTCGCTGTTCAGGCAGAGGCTTGCACGAGAGGATGAACCGATGAAAACAGGGCTTCTGGGGGAGATCGGCCCAGCCAGGCTGTCCATTGGACAGGTTGGGATGACAGATACAATGCACTTCCAGCAGATCTCCGAGGCGGACACCGGGGAGCCGCCAGCAGGCTTCGTAGACGTAGAGCTCAAGGCCGTCAGCCTAAACGCCAAGGACATTTACACGATGAGCGGACGCGTAGAGACGAGAACGGCAACTACCGCCCTCGACTTTAGCGGTGTTGTGTCGGCGGTAGGACCCGATGTAACTCATTTGAAGCCTGGGGACCGGGTGGCAGGGCTGGCGCCAAACTACTTTGGCACGACCGAGCGTGTTCCCGTCGCTGCAGTCCATAAAATGCTGCCACATGAAAGCTTCACAATTCTACCCACCCTCCTAACTGTTTATAGCACTGCGCTGTATGCATTGCGCGATCGTGCCCACCTTCGCGCTGGTGAGTCCGTCTTAATCCATGCGGGTGCTGGTGCATTTGGTCTCGCTGCTATCGCTATGGCTCGCCACATGGGCCTTCTCGTTTATACTACCGTCGGGTCGCCCACGAAGCGCCGATACCTTGTGAGCGAGATGGGCGTGCCGGACGCGCACATTTTTAACTCGCGCGATGCCTCTTTTGTCGATGGAATTCATGCTATTACCAACGGTCGCGGTGTCGACGTCGTTATTAACTCACTCGTAGGCGACTTGATGCACGCCTCTTGGTCTTGCATTGCTCCGTTCGGACGCTTTGTCGAGATCGGCAAGCGGGAACTAGTCGATGCTGGTAAGCTAGATATGCACGTATTTTTGAAAAATGCAACCTTTACCGCCTTTGATCTATCCGAGTTCTTTTACGCGGAGGACCCCTATTACCAAAAAATATTCTACAGGTTAGTAATCATGTTATCATGAGTCTCCTCAACGCGATTAGGACTGCTGATTACCTAACCGTTGGTGTTGTCTACGATCAGTCTAATGGCCGAAGTCATGGTTCTATACCGTGAAGGCAAGATTAAACCCCCACCAATCGCGACTTTTGATATTGCGGATATTGCGCAAGCATACCGCTACTTCAATAACAAGGACCGTATCGGCAAAGTGTTGGTATCGTTGGAAAACCCGTTGAGCCGTGTCCCGGTACGTATCCAGCAATTAGATCATTTGGAATTCCGTAAAATGCACGTCTTCGCCCAGTGATTAATTTCTAATCTGGTTCAGACAGGTGTCACCGGCGCGATACAGAACTATCTTTCATCCGCAGAAGACTTATCTGCTCGTCGGCTGCCTCGGTGGTCTAGGCCGCAGTTTAACTAGCTGGATGATGTCACGGGGAGCCCGCAAATTCGTCTTTACCGGCCGCTCGGGCTGTAATAAGCCGAGGGCACAACAACTAGTGTCCCGGTTGCGGAGGGGAGGAGCAACGGTGTCGGTCGTGAGAGGTGATGTGTCAGATCCTGAGCATGTATGCGAAGCTGTCGTAGCGTGCGAGGCCCTCGGCCCTATTGGAGGTGTAGTACAAGCTGCCATGGGCCTTAGAGAGGGCCTGTTCACAACCATGCCTAACAGCGGATGGCATACAGCCATCCGGCCCAAATGGAAGGGGACATGGAACCTCCACAACGCCTTGGAAGGCCACGACGAAGCGTTGGAATTTTTTCTCCTCACCTCGTCGCTTTCAGGAAGCTGTGGTACCCCGACCGAGAGCAATTACTGCGCTGCTAACTGTTTCCTGGACGCTTTTGCTCACTGGCGACGCGCCCAGGGAAAGCCTGCTGTTTCCTTAGGATTAGGAATGATCTCAGAGGTCGGGTATTTACACGAGAACCCCGAAATCGAGGCTTTGCTCCTTCGTAAGGGCATCCAGCCGCTTAGCGAAGACGAGCTCCTGCAGGTGATTGACTTCGGTCTTTCTCCTCCTGCCCAAAGCTATACTCATATCCTGACGGGTCTGGAAGCCCATGCTGTCCGAAGGTTGGTAGAGAAGGGCTTTGACGTGAGTAACGGAATCATGGAAGATTCGCGCACATCTCTGCTAGCTGCCTCGCTCCTGGCTGAGCAGGAGAGCAAAGATGGAGCAGGCCAAGCAGCAGGTCTTAGCCAGTTCGCCGCCGCTTCCGGGTGGGTGAGGGACGTACCCCCGGCCGCTCAAGCCATGTTTTCTGCTGAAGCCAGCGCGCCATCGATGTTAGACGCTATCTCGCGTCTCGCTAAGAAGCGTTTCAGTAACCTTATCCTTATGCCCGCTGACCAGGTTGATGAGCACCAGTCCCTCACCTCGTTCGGAGTCGACAGTATGCTTGCGGCTGAGTTTCGCACTTGGTTTTGGAACACCTTCAAGGTGGACGTACCTTACCTTGACATTGTTAGTCCGCAGAAAAATCTCACTCATCTAGCCCAAATGGTAGAGGAGAAATTGGTCACAAGCTGGAAAGAATAGTCGCTAGTGAAGTACCGATGCAGCTTGGACCAGGGAAAATTTCGAATTGGGATTTGGCGGGCCAGGGTCAGTTAACAAAGCCACAAACAATTTCAGATAGCCACCACAGCCACCACAGCCACAATAGCTTGCCCGATATAGCGTAGAGCCTTAAAAAGGGGCACGCAGAATTTTGAGTACCTGCTGCAAGTACCGACACATATCACTCAATACATAGAACAGAGCGTTATTCTATAGTAGAAATATCTCAGGTTTTTGCCAGCTAGAATTTGCATACATTATATCATGGTGCACAAAGCGTGCTATTGACTGCTATCAACTGACTTGACGTTTAACAAACCGTTTTCAGATCGTTATACGTGGGTGGGATATATACAAAAGAATGTAGTTCAGCACAACCAAATTCCCTCCCTGTCGTGCTCTAGCATAAAATGCAGAAAGCTGACATCTGGTTAATGTGACATCCCCGAAAGAACAGTACACAATCAATTCAAGTGACTAGGTCTAGGACTAAAAGCAGCACTTGACACTCCCGTAACAGTATGGGTAGCCACAGGTGTTGTCGCGGTCCCTATATAGATCGCTCCAGGCCCTGTCGGCACTGGGTGACTGAGCGGTGGAATTGTGTCCGCCTTGACGCCGCTCATGACAGTTGGACCTGGGATCTTATATGTTGATAGATCCTCATAAATATCCAAGTGAACACTAGGGTCATTGGGGCTGTAAAGCTTCTTCCCTGGTGTTCCGCTGGGTAGGACAGTACCGTTACCCGCGATGCGAATATTGAGACATTGGGGATAGTTCTGAGAGCCGATCTCGTTGCTCGCGTTATGTAAGGCAATGATTTCAGTCCGTAGAACATAGAACCCTGGTTTGATCTGGGAGGGAATCTCAACTATCCAGGAATTGTTGTTTGCGATCAGAAGATCGGTGGCCCAAAGCCCACCAGGTCCCGCCGTGGTATTACTCCAATCGAGCAACCCAAGCTCACTAATTTTGAAGAAGCTAAGATCATTCTTATCAACCTTCTCACAGGTTTGATTTTCGCCACAGGAGGCAAGATAGTCCATCACTGGGCCTTTATGAGATATAGGCCACCCGTTCCATTGCACGTGTATCCTGTCACCAGCAGAGACAATAGCATGAGCGTTGGCATTTCGGGAGCCCCGATGACAGATTATTTCTTCGGTTGTAAATCCCGTTTGATTCACGTAGCCCTGGTCAAAGGCCGTAGTAAACCAACCAACTGCCAAAGGATCGGAATCGGGTGTGGGCGGGTGGAAACCATCATACATCAATCTATCAATATTGATATTGGAGACGAAGCTATGTGCGGCACATAGAGAGGCGTAATAGACCGAGGTGAGTAAGCTTATACGGCGAATCATTTGCATACTGTCCCGCGTTTCCTGGGGGTCGTCAGGTCCGAACGTAAGTAAAGGAGATGAGCAGAACGAGCGTCAGTTATAGAGTAACGTGTGTCAAAATCATTAGATTCGCAGTCAAGTAGTGAATGATACTGACTGGGAAAGCAATAGAGTGTGGTGCCTAAATGTCAAAATAAGCATGCAGGATTATACTAAGACCTTATATTGCCCTAGCTGAGGACTGATAGTTCGGCGGAATCGCCTGACCGGTTCGACTCGGAACTGCGGGCGGTAGATCATAATTATTTTTTGCGAAGGTATTCCGGTCCACAAGAATGACAGGCCTTTCTAAGACCGAGGAAGTCATTATGGAGGTGATGCGCTCTTCTATATGCCTAATCCAGTAATCTCAAGGCCATGCTACTGTATTATATAGAAGTTGTCCCTCTTGTTTGGCTAGGAATTGCGAAATTCAACGGGACATTTCTCCGGATCGACAACTTTATGTACGATCGTGTACACCTGAGTGAATTTAATCCCCCGTCAAATCCACATCCTCCAGGGTCACTGCATGAGAAGCTTAGAAAAAAGCACCCTGCAGACTTCTCAGGATTTTTTTTCACCTGGTGAGGTTATTGCACTGGCCCCCAGCACATAGGATGACGCGGAGTTGTTCACGTAATAAAATCCACGCAAGCTATCAGCTATACCAAGCACGAGGATAAAAGCTGCACTGAATAGGGCCATCTCCTCGGGTATAAGTGTGTAATGTATTTGAAATTGAGATCCCTGTCACATTATCGGGATGAAGGGGTTTGTGATTGAGGTTAATGAGAATTGCGGAGCTCAAGCGGCTCGGTGTTGGAGGCTCCGAACACGGGTTGGGTGTTGATCGTCAGTGCCAGAATGGGAGGCTTCGGGCTTTGTGCTGGAGACCCTTGTGGCTGAGAGTGATGTTCTGTGGCTGGTGATATTTACCAGCGCTAAGAGATATCAAATGTTTCTCCGCTCCGTATTGATTAGTCATCGGGAAGTACAGTGGAGAATATCTCAGTCTGTGGCTAAGTGGGAGGTCTTTATCCCCAAGTATTGCCTGAAGAACTGCACAGCTAGTAAGAAGCGCCGTCAAATACCTTTATCGATAAATTTAACTGCGTACTGGTTGATCAAGAAACTCCCTATTTCAGACATCTGCTATATACCTAAGTATATACGGGGTGCTGAAGTAGAGTGGCGCGAGTGGCTTGAGTGGCTAGGGCGCACCAGCCCCAAGTGGCTAACCAGGCTTAGTTATATCTCCTAAGTCGGTCTCTTTCTTTTCCATTTTCACGATGCCTTCAACTTCAATTGCTTATTAGTTAGCGGAGGTTTTTCTAGAAAGTTTATTAAATTGTGTTCTCTTTGACCATCTTATCGATCGTATAATAATTACTCAAGTATAATAGGAGATGTAGCCTCTCTCCTTGCATACGGAACCAGAGCTATCCCCATAGGTATCCTCATTCCAGTTCAATACCAGGAAACGTAGATTCACGCATTCTCCTAGTAAATGGACTAGGTGATTATTCTTAATTGTAGACACCTCATGTTTTTCATTGTAATATTTAATAATTGCAACCTCCAAAGGCTAGACCCCTTAATCTTATTTTAGACGCTTTATGCTATTATGAGTTCTTATGATGGAGTTGAATCCCATGTTCCTTTTGAGGAGGGAGGGATAAGAAATAAAGGTAAATATAAATTGACGTGGGAGTAGATTCATTCTAAGCTATAGGTTAAACCGAGCAGTTAGCCAGTAGTCCCAGACTCGGGAACTATGAGACTAAGGAATATATCGCATTTCATTCCAATCTACTTGGTGCTCGAATATGGTGCATTACTTTTTTGTTGGAATGAGTATTATAGTAGAAACCAATTAGCAAATCGAAAGCTGCTGCCCCAGAAAACCACGGTATCCTTGCCCCTCAACAATATTTTCCCAAGAGAAAATTTACCCCTTATTGCCAAGGGGTTGGAAATTCTACATCCCCTACGTGTATTTGCATATGCACATTGCTCTATCAAATTACAAAGTGTATCCACCTATAATGGTCGTGTTCATTGCGTAAACTAAAGTGAATATGTGTAATCAAGCTATATACATACTCCCAAGCCTGACACACGCCGGCTTGTAAGCCCGGAACGAGATAGAAACAATAACAATTCAACACCTAGCCAAAGCTTAAGCAGTGAATGGCATCTCTATTTTCTGGCTGGCAGCAGCCAATTTATCGGCCTTTGCCACCTGGAGGGCATTGATAAGTGCTGGGTACCAGATGTTGGCCATCTTAGTATCGCCAGACTGATTGGGGTGCACACCGTCGCGTAGGTCGCTACCGCCGTTGAACCCGGTATATTGATCTACAACCCAAATTGGCGACTCCGTTTTGTTAAGCCCCTGAGCCCAGGCAGGGATGGCCTTGTTAAGATTTTGGATAGCAGTGTTGTAGCTACCAAAGCCCATGGGAATAATTTGTGCAACCTACAAAGATTCTTCATTAGTTTCTTCATTGCTCGTGATTTGAATGAACCTCGAGAACGTAGATGCTCGGTGCCAAGACTTACAATGATCTTCATGTTCGGATTACTAGCTCTCATCACGCCTATCAGTGTTGTAAAAGCGGCGATAATTTGGTCAACCGGTTTGTTCTGCTGAACAATGTCGTTCGTGCCTAGGTGCATTGTGATTACATCGGCAGGGTTACTCTGAAGCCAGCCGACTAGCTGCTTGTTGTTGGCGATGTTGATAGCAAGGAATCCAGAGTGACCTTCATTGTCGCGATCATATTTTGTGTCTCCACAATTGTTCTCAGTCTTTCCGGACCCGACCCAGTTGACTGAAGCAAACTCAGTGCTCTGTAACTTCTCCCAGAGCATGGCTCGCCAGCAGATAATTTCAGTAATAGAATCGCCAAAAGGCATATAGCGGAGAGTGGCGTTTTGAGCCACTACTGCGCTAGAAAGGAGCGCAGAAGCGAAGAGCTTAACGGAAACCATTTTGATGATGGTCAAAAGAGTTAGGGATGCTGTAATAGTGAATTAGTGAATCTCACAAAACGTGATTTAGGGGGTGCCGATGCCCTCATATATAGTGGTTTTTTTTAGACATATTCCAACATGGTAAAACTTGACAGTCGGACCTAGCTTGCGACAATAGCTACGATCGAATCAATAGAATGAAGCATTGGCCCGAGGACATCGTTCTAGGGTCGGTATTCTCGGAGTCCGAGAACACGGATAACTTGCTGTGCGGAAATATTAAGTATCTTCCATCTTCCGGGCTTTCTTTTAGAAAATATGTAAGTCTTTTTGAGCGAGTAACATTTGGGGCTCTACGGAGGACTGGTTGCGAAATGCATTTTTACTCATGAGTGGACAGCATGGGAATACAGCCAAAAATGGATCTCGTATTCCGGTGAGCCGCGACCAATCAGGTTACATAGAAACAATTGTGACTAGGTACTCTTTGGGAGTTCCTTACGAGATGGTACGTACCATCGCCAAGTTCAATTTATCCCCATGGCGCCGGGTCTATGGAACTATCTACTATCTTATTCGCTCAAGACCATCTCAACCGGTCGCCACCATTCACCATTGGCCGGACTGAGAGATGCGCTGTGGACTCTCGCCAGAATGCATCGATGACCGTTCAATCCTAGAACCCCGAATTAGATTGTCGGACTCGCTTGATGTCCGAGGTGCGGTTGTCCTTGGGCTTGTAAGGGTTAAAGGATGAAGAAGTGAAGGGATGCATCATGATTCTCGATATGAGTCTAGACTAGACTCATGTTTTGTTAAGTTCTTCGCACTAGCTTATTATGTAATAAGGGCTAAAAAGTCATGTCCAGTAGCAACTATTCTCCCGCGGAGGGGTGGTTGCATTCATCCCAAAAGAGACTTCCCTTTTGTCAACTGCGAAACTAAGGAATAGCTATGACATTCAAGTTCTATTTCCCACTGTTCAGCGCCTCTCATGCATGTACACCTACAAGTTATCTAGGCCGCCTGGGCATGACCTATGCACTTGCCTACCGAGGAAACCACAGTCCTTTTAAGCTCGAGATGGGTGTTAGTTCTTAGTTCTTGGAAGCTGTACCTGTTTATGTGACATCATTTTAAATCTAGGACGGTATTGGGGCTGACGTTGGCTGTGGTCCATATAGTTGCTGCGGGAAGGAAGTAAGCATGGCCTGGTGATGCTCCTGGCCATTTGAACTATAGTTGCTCCTATAGGTTTCTTGCTCATTCCACCGCATCGTAAAACCTATTAGAGAAACGATAGAATTGAACCCCATTCCGCTTCCTATCGCACCCTTTTCTATACTAGCTCTACTCTATGATCATTACCTAGAAGCTATAGCAAGAACTAATACTCATTGATACGATATAATTCTGGAAATGTCTTTCAAAACGAACGCCTACAGTAGTGATGGCAATGGCAACCCCAACGAAGGCATTCTGAATAATATCCGAGACATGGTAGAACGTAGTGATCCTCGTGGGTAAGGGTTCACTAACTATGATGTATTAACTACAACCGTACACGGAGAGAACTGACACGGGTAAAATCAGATGCTACTATATTGAGCCCACCTGGCGCATCAACGGAATTCCAATCTCTCGATGTACTAGTCCGCATTCGCCTCGACTATCTGGCATAACACAACCGCCTAAGTTTGAGACGCTACCAAGATATAGGCGGTCTACATTTAAACAGCATCTCTGTGAACTACATGACTCGGAGCTAAGGGAGATTATCATGAACTTCTGCCTCAAAAGCATCGATACACACAAGGACGTCATCGAAATGTTGAAGAGTATGCAAAGGAAGAAACCGAGGCCAATCTCCCTCGGGGAGCGTGTCCAAAATCCGACCGCTGGATTATATTTATACTGTCGCACCCACCGAGAACTAGTAGAGATCATTATCGAGTTAGCAAGACACGATGAAACAGGATGCTTTGAACGGGATGTCAGGGACTTAAGTAGAGTCATACGGGAGAAAGAAGGAAACATGCGTTGCTTCTAATACATGCCACGTCTCGCCCGCCAAGGGGGGAGTACTTGCATATAGGATGACGGAGAAAGACGATAGAACGTACGGGCTCATGTCTACAAGTGTGCATGACTGAAACGACAGATAGGTAGGTTATTGCCTAGACGATGAGATTATGAGCTCTCTTCGCTGTTAATACATGGGCCATAGATTTTGAACGTACCTGGGTTGTTGGGCAAGGGACTACTTCGCTACGACAGATTTTATTGGTTAAGTACGCCAGTCATTTTTCCGACGATTTCATTCTGTGCTATGATGAACTCAACGAGAACATAAACTGAATCTCGTCTTTGCCGTGGGATGCTATAGTAAAGACAGACTGAATTCTCATCTCATATCCTAAAATATATATATTAGTTATCACTCCTTATATGAACCAATGTTTTATGTAAACGATGCAGAGATTAAGTAAGAAGCCATCCAGTCTCATAGCAAAGAATCCTTCTTACCTTCAATACAGGGTGGTAAAATGTGTGGAAGTTTCCTCTTAGCCTAACGAAAAGAATAGATTATTTCGAATTCTTAACCTAAATCTCTTTTCAATCCTTTATAGCCTACTTATGTTGCAAGATCTGATTTCTAAGGTGCAGAAAGAGAGAAACCCCCCCAACCCCCCCCCCCCCAAAAAAAACAAAAAACGGTAACAAATCCCACAAGCATCCAGTTCACCCTTGGCTAAGTCACCCCTTATAATAATTACCTAAAGAAATGCCAACTTTAAAAACCCGCAACTTCGTTAATTTTAGTTTCACAATAAAATGATTAATATTTTTAGGATTATAACTTTATAAGGAATCTAATGATAACTATATTTTTTTCAATCTTTAAAATAACCATGCAAAAATAATCCCTGTAAAACTTTTTTTTTTTTAAAGTGCACGCTGCAATCAATTGTTTGCAAAAAGAAAGTAAGAAATATTGAATTCGTTATTTAATCAGAAACCTAAAAATATCTAGAACTCTGTTGTACGACCTCTGGTTAAAGGGTATATATGTAGTTGGTTGGTTGTACAGGGGTACGTGCCAAGCTTGCCGAGCTAGGTGAAAGCGCGGACGAGCCTAAAAATGCTGTGAACTTTTCCTCACTTTTACATGTACATCTGCAGCTGGACCCTAAAACCCTAGATGGGACCTTTTGGCCGTTCCCCCCCCCAGGGGGGGGGGGGGACAGATAAATTTCACGTTTACAGGTGAAAGCCTAGTGTACTCTCTTTCTTTGTATTGATAATCAAGATGTTTTGAACAACCTTAGCTCACTGCTTCGCAGGTGAATCACTACATCGCCCATGACATTCAAGTGAGAGTTGGCTTCCACTATCCCTTAAGGCTAGCTTGGCGCTAATGCTAGCCAAGCTTTTTAGTGGCCAATTCTTGGAAAACAACGCCGTTGTTTTACAACACTAATTGAATGATATCTTCAAGTAAAGTACTCTGTTTTCTACCTAATCCTACAAACATCAGCTGTTATGCTAAAAACAATTAGTACTAACAATAATTACAAGAAATGTTAAAAAAAATCGTATCTGTTGGCTTTAATAGTGTTGTGCTGCAGCTGTTCGCTAAAGGAATGTAAGCTTTACTAAAGGTTTATAGAAGTACTAGAATTGCGTTATCTATAAGGGTTCTGATTACATTTGATCTAAGTTCTGGTATAAAATAGAACCCGAAGAGAAAGTCCACAATAATTAGCAGGGACAACCGCGGTATAGCTTTAATATGCTCTCAATATATGACCGTTACATTCAGCTTAACTAATGCACAAGAGACTTGGAAATCCCTCATTATATAATTAGTAGAAAGTCCCGATTCCTTGAGGTGAGTCCATTCTTAACATAGGTTACTTTCAACATTTAGCATTCAGCATGCACTGAGTGAAATTCAATTCAACGCAGCTCTATATAGAATGTCGATAGTATACCCCTATACTGCGTCTATCTATTTTCTTCGAGCCAATATGCCCTCAGAGCTTCTGATATATGAAAATCTTAATAACATTAAACCCTAATTGAAGCCATATCAAGTAGACATTGGCACGAACCTACTCATGTAGTTATGAAAGAAGCTTTCTAGCGGCAAAGCATAGAGGCTCACCATCCACAGATTCCAAATCGCAAATGTCATTCTGTCTTCACCAACTGTACGAAGGTAGAAAGATCGAAACACGACAGTGAAGGCGATTGAAGTGCTCACCACGTATCCAAGAAGACCACAGCGCCAGAAAAGCGGGCATACCACACCCCATAGCAGCATGAATCCAGAAATTATCCAACGTGCAGGGGCATCGCCAATCTGGATTGGCATTGTGCTTCGGCCGCGTGCTTTGTCGCCTTCCTGGTCGTACATGTCTTGCGTGTGAACAGTACTCAGGATGACGAGGAACAGCAGAAAGATCCACTGCTCTAAATTAGGGGTGCTTAGGTTAAGAAGTGTTGCAGGCGTGAAATTCAGAGACTGATTCAAAGCTACTTCCAACGCTCCGAGGCCAAACGAGGTAAAGCCCATGCTGCGAAATTCGGAGTCAGCATGTTTACCCCGCGCAACTAAGTGTAGTTATTGGCACTGAAAGCCCAGAACGGTAAGTAAAACTCGGAATATTGCTTACGCGTTTATGAAATTTCTGGTGAACGCCCGTCCATCACCTCCTCCACAGTCATTGTACCAGAAACCTATCATCCTAGTGTTAGTTCATCGATGAAGGGTAATACTGTATGCTCTTACCTAGTATCATCAACACTATGCAGGGTCTTAGCCCACCGATAAACCAGCTGCTCATGAGAGCCCCTGAATATACGACCTTGTGGCAATATGTGGCTAGTTCTGGGCTCCATCGTCCAGATGGAATAGTCCTCCATGGCTTATTAATTGCGTCCTCAGCAACCGAATCGGGGCCCCTTTGGTTGCTGATATTCAAGGCAAGGAGGTTGATCCAAACCCAGTACATAACTGAAGGGATGCGTTCAATAACTTCCTTGCTGGAAGGTTCAACTGGATGATTGGGGTTGGCTTGTGTAAACCACAAAGCATGTAGGACACCAAAAGCCGTTTCCGGAAATAAGATACTATGTAGGTCACTGTATGTAAACAGCCAGATGCTGTATGCGTGGTAGAAAAAGTGACCGATAAGTTTCTGCGGCTTCTGAACAACGTCTGTAGCTATGCACCGTAAGGATTTAGTTTGAGGCATCGTTATTATATGTTGAGTATTTGTCAAACTAAGAAAAGATTAGGATTGTTATTTGCTTTTGCGAAGAATTCAATAAGTCAAGTTCACAATATATGAACCAAGGTAAATTAGAAATTTCACAAGTTGATAGAGTTGGCTCTGCAATCGTTAATTCTAGCTCGAAATATCGCCCCTTTTATGTTAAAACAGGATACACAAGAAGAGGTGCTAGGCTAGCTGTGGATACTCACCAGGTATTTTCTCCGTTGTCAAGCAATCCTACAGATAGTTTTCCGAGACTTACAATTCTAAACTACAAGTACATCTTAGTAGATCTAAAGTGTATATGACGTGATTTACTGTCCAGATGTAGTACCCTACCATAGATTTTCACCCTACTGGTGCCAAATAAAATCTGTTCGAGATCCCATACACCTTCTGAAGCTTTACAAAAATATTTTTTTAAATAATATCCCCCATGGCTTAGACAGATAGTTGTAGAGAACCTATATCTATAGCTTAAACACGAGGAAGGTTATCAAGGCTTATGGGTTAACAAATTTTGGTCAAGATTTACTACTCTTTCCGGCACGTTTCATCCCAGCATGACAACGAGCTCGCACTGTTCTCTTTCTTAGATACAGTAATGTGACCTCGCAAGATCACAACCCCATCCAGCTAGCAGATTAGATAATTAGGGAAGGTCTGTCTAGGTGCAGTGTAGATGACCTCCATCGACACACTTGCAAGACATGCATGCATATATAGTCGGGTGCTCTATCTGGAGCTCCCATGAGCAAAATTCTAAATTTATTGAACGAAAGTATATCTTAACAAAATCCGCTTGGTGTGTATTTATTATTTAATATATTCCCTCCTCTTTGATAGTTTCAGTTTTATTACAATATAAGATCACACTGTAATCACTATGCACTATTACCATCAACATTTACATGCATAAATATAAACAAAATTGACCATAAGAGTAGTCTCCCAGCCATACATTAAAGTGATATGTGCTCCCTAGCCGCTAGATACCATATAGAGTGTAGTATCTCATATCCATAAACAATTGGTGAGTGTATTATAGCGAGATCGGGCCTTTCTGCTGTGACACCAGATAAGCATTAGGGAACATAAGTCTTCTACACCGCTTTGCAGCCACTCGGGTATTTATTCCGGTCATGATCCTTACACATTCAACTTCATTAGCATCTCGATCGCCTGCTCTTTCATGTCATCGCTAGAACTATACACCACCCTACTATAAATTCATTCGCCTTAGTCCCACTATAATCATCACGACGGCACCGTAAAAAAATCTGTATTCCCGGATGGTTGTACCGTGTGGATTTGATCAACTTGCAGGAGCAATCTTTAGTAAGCTGTTCACTGTAATCTCCAAGAGACGACACACCTAGACAGACTTCAAGATATCCCCGTTGGGGTGGCATTTTGTGTTGATTTGGAGCTCCCTGATCAAAGACCCCTTTAGCCGAAGCGAAATATCTGTGACAGTTGCTCATGCTGGAATTCCTAACCTTTAGCTTTTCGTCATCTTCCACGTCATAATTGATTGTGGATGGAGTAGTTTTTCCGTAGTTAAAGTTGGAAGCTATTATGTCTTTTTGATGACTCTGAAACTCGTCCTACCCTCACCCCACACCGCACCGCGATCAATCTCTCCTTTATGGGCCAGAGGATCTCTCCTACCATTGGTATACACTGCAGCATGATCCAAGCCACTTCTCGGCTTAGATCCGATACTTCGTATTGAGACAGTACCATCTTCTGCTCAGATGCTCGGGGGCTTCTCTGCCCCCCATGCTTACGAGGAGAACTTTGATAAGGCCGAGAATAGTACACGATTAATAGTTCATTCCTTCAGGTCCAAAAGTTGTTTCCTCGTTGTAAACACAACACAAGCCCCTGATAACTTAAAATCAGCACTTTCAAAGCCAATTCACGGCCCATGGATTCTTCGAGATTATTGACAACGAGAAACCCCTTGAGGAGATAAATGGTTGAAAAAATAGAGACTGATTAATTTGAAACTCTGACAGTGAAGCTAGGGGTGCTTAGCTTTCTCATTCTTCCATATGAGTGTAACCCCCTATTTCAGTTTTCTTCACAGAATGCACCACTAATCATGTGTAGCTAATCCGATTTTCAGCAACCTCTCACCGGTGTCCGGGGCACCGGAACTAAAATACTAAGAGCTATCAGAGGTTATCATAAGTTACGATTGATAACCCCTCTATTTTCGAGAAAATCATTCAAGAATCCAACAATATTGACCTAATCTGAGACAATGACTTCGTGACTAATGGCCCTTCTAAGAAGCTGCCCATCTCGAGATAATGCCCGAAGAGGAAGGTCAGGTCATTCGTGGCCAAACCGGACTATATGGCCGTAATGTTCAGCCTCAAATATCACTGCGAACGAAGTCGATGTCATCGCTTACCGTGCATGGACACTAGATCTCGGGCTATTCATCCGCTCTTTCAGCCACTCTTACAGGCTACGTGGCACGCTACTGGGTTATTAGCCTATGGAACGTAGACTGCCCACGTTTTCATCGTCATCTTCTGAAGCCCTCGTCTATGAGTCGCGAGCTCCGCTGTAGTTTAGCTTCGTAAAACCTAAGCATGTGGTCGAGCGTATCGCGGATCCCCGTCTCGACTGACCGCGTAGGACAGGCTGGAGGAAGCGATGGCCGGAGTGGCAGTACCCCCAAGGAGCGGCGAGATCTACTGGCTCTGCTACGGACATCTGAGATGATACGATCTACGCCCACTCATGTCATCTTGATCGGCTAGATCCCGATCTCATTCTTCGCTCGAGCCAGACTGTCGTTGGCGAGTAAGAGCAGATGGTGATTTCACGGTATAACCCTCCCACGCACTGACATTGGGGACACCTTGTTGAAACCACGTGCAAGGCACGTGGGATCACACAGACTATTGCCAGAGAAGATTAAGAGGGTATGGAACAATTGAGATTTCGCCCCTAGTGACGTGGAAAAGATTCCGGCGCCTAAGAGATGACGTCCATGCGACCATAGAGTATGCTGTGATTGTTTCGGGTATCGAAATCCAGCGTGTGAATGAGTAAATGATTAGTAGATCATTTCTGTGAGTAGGGTTTGTCAGTGAGGCCTAAATGGGTTGATTGACTATCGTTCTTAGCCTGAAGGTGAATGTTTGAAGATTATGCAGGCTATCTCAGAATCTGTAAATTTGGAACCTCATACAGATTAGGTCAAGTGTGCATGGTAGTGTATTCCGGGAACGGGTGAATCGTCGACTCGGGGGTGAGCTACCCCGTTCAAGCTCCGCTGAAGCTGAGGAGTTAGCAGCACCGGGTATAGGTTGACTCATCTGTAATGAAGCCAACATCCCTCATAGGTGACAGCAGTGATCGCTAACTATTGCTCTAATAAGAGAATGCGATACCACAAGTAAGCGAGTTATATGAGAAGCACTAAGATGACTAGCGTAGCCTTAGTCACCAAGTCCATGCGATAATAGGGGTCTTGAACATGGTAAACTCCTTGTATTGAGATACCATCCTTGATCTTGGTTGCTAATGAGTGATTAGAATGATAATCGTGCAAGACAGATGCAAGACAAGATCTGTGAGCTATAATACATAAGCCCTTGATCGTCGGCGTAGCACGGCGAGTCTATCTAACACGTGCAAGGAAAACTCTCATAAGGTCAGCTTACGGTAACACGTATTCGGGGCACACAATGACCCGACTGACGAGACGGAGAAGGTTCAGTTGTATGAATTGATTCAGCAAGGATAAATTCAACCCCCGACGAAAAAGAAGGATATGTTACTGGAAAATATCAGCTGAATGTGAGCTGGCCAACGAAAATATGGATGTCAGATCTGCTTTGTTCAGTACGTGCAGCCGCCCTGCATCGAAATGTGGAAGGAATTCCGCGCGCTCTAGAGCAGCGGACCAGACCACCAACCCGGAGTCGATCTGAACCCACTGCTACCGATGCCTAGCTAGGCAGCTTACTTCCTCACCCTCTTGGGTGATTAGTTGGCGGCAGGGATAATGCTATGATAAACTATCTGGTGGCGCCCGTTGCTGCCCCTGACTATGATCCATTGCGACTTTCATTGTAAGACCAGAGGTCCAGTCCACCTGATAATACACTCACTCGCGAGAATCACCAAACTCAACTCTGCAATAGGTATTCTCTACCTAGCCTATAACTGCAGGATATTTCCTTTATTTGAGAAAAGGGGAGCACACGACATAGTATTTTAAATTTTACGTCAAGGACTGTCCGAAGTCCGATCAGTCCCGTCTGGATTACAATCAACGAGGACAACAAAGTGATTACCCGCCATAGTACGGCAACAATTATCAAGGGCAAAAACTACATACCTAGCTAGGTATTTAGATCACTTATGTAGTAAGGCTACGTTATGAATATCCCATGGTAATGCCATCGCACCTCAACACAAGACTAAAGTCAACATTGCGTCGAACACAATTCACAATGCATTAATAATCAGTTCTGGAAAACGGCATATTTAGAAAAAGCACCACCGAATGTATCATCACCAAATTACGGTAATAGATGCAATATGTAATGCTAGACATTTCGTCTCAAACGCCACGCCATGCAGGATTAATTGAAGAGCCGCAACGCCGCAACAATGTACGAGGAGAGCAGAAGAAGGCATTGGTCTCCACTGAGAAATCACCAAATCCGCTTCGCAACCATTTCATACCGGACCACCTTCGCTAGACCGTCGTCCCCTTTCTCCTTGAACTTCTCTTGTGTCTTCCGTTCTCGGTCGCGCATTCTCTTAAGCCCCTCCGGGTCATCTTCGTAGATCCACTTCCTCCTTTCTTCACCGATCTCCACGGCGCTGAATGCGCCGACTCGCTGCCCAGGCTGCGAGTAGTTTTCGTGTTCGGCCTTCCCGGTCGCGATCGCGTGTTCTTTTAGCTTCATGATGGCGTATCGCTTATGAGAATACCGGAGCAAAAGCATGCCGAGAAGCAGCTTGACTATAAGTAACACAATCCAGGCAAGAAAGAAGAACACGAGCATAGTCAAGAGTGCAATCACGTCATCGGATGAGAAGGACCACCAGGGTTTGTCCTGGGAAGACTCGTGCGGGTATACGGCGCGACCTAGTGCGTGGCGAATGAGGGTGTCAAGCTGCTCAAAAGCAGCAATCATGGCGGCCGAAGAAGGCGAGGAAGACTCAACGGACAACTCGGTAGTCGACGTGGGCATAGGCGAAGGAATATGCGTGGCGAGGAACATATGGTATACCTGGAAGGATGCACGGATGAAGAGGCACGATAACGGCAATAGCGGGAGACCTAATCGGCGCGTCAAGGACGGGGCGGAGAATGCCTATGAGGCTGGTAAGCATGCACCTACCGAGTCAATCGGCTGGAAGGAATTGGGGTGTAGCTCACATTAGTGTAGTAATCTTTACAGAGAATATCTAGCATCCTTCTGTAGATGGTCGGTTTAACATTATTGAACTTGTTAATGTAGGCGTGCTTGATCCAATCGACAATCATCTCAATACCGATGACGACCACGAAAGGGGAGAGGACTTCCCCTGACTGAAGCCATGTTGGTAAAACCGTGAAGCTCGCAGGTAGAATCGAAGTGGTATGCATTGGCCCAGTTTTCAGACCACCGTTATCGAGCTCGCTGCCAGCCCCTGGCACTGAGAGACCGCCAACTTCTACCACATTGCGCATGCCAATAATTAGTAGGATGATCCAGGTTTGGAACCGTTCGACTACGTCAGAACAGGTGAGCTGGAATAAATTCTCTTTCTCGATCTTCTTGAACACGCTGCCCTTGATCTCGACGAATTGGTTCGATATGAGAAGGGTCAACAACGAATTAGAATACGAGTTAACTGCCACGTTCAGTGTAATAACTTGGTAGAATAAGCACCAAGTGTGGATAACATTATAGATCAATGAGAGCAAGAACATGCCAAATGGTAATAGTATTTTGGATCTCCCAGAGCTATTCCTCGAGAGTGTCTCCGAGCTAAAGAGACACTCCAAGATGTCCTGCCCAATCGCAGAAAGAAGTCGGTCGGCAACCTACAGAAACAGTCAGATGCAAGAACGGTCTTTAAACCAGGCATGGAGCTTACCTCGAGAATGTTATAGATAACATAGAGCTTCATAGACGACTGCGCACGGATGAAATGGTACATTCGACTTGCGTCAAGGCTCGAGAGAGCGATAGAACTGCAAATGAGAACAGCACCTTGCAAGAGGTCGGCTTTATGGTACGACGTGAGATTCGAGGGCATCGACTTCGTCCTACGATGTCGAAAATGCCCCGGTCTAGGCATGGCGTGCTTGGGAGGATGAAAAACATCGTTGGGACTTGGTCGTGGCTGTTCTCCAAAAGGCTTACGGGTATCTGATGTGTTACGCTGCCTCGCAGTTCCATTCTGCTTGGGCTTTGGGCTACTCCTTCTCGCCCGACTCTGGCTCCGCTCAGCCTCACTCGGAGCTCGGCTGCTATCGTTTGGCTCGCGGGATGGGCTTCTACCCCTCCGACCTCTCCGCCAAAGACGCCCTATGCCAAACCAAACAAAACCGACCATCCATCGCATCTCTTTCCATAGGAGATATAACCACCACCTCACAAGCACACCAAGGGCAGTGATGAATCTCATAGGCAGTATCGTGAAAGTGTACAACCAAGCATCAAGGCACGCGAGTGTCCCAAAATACATGATCTGTTCGAGGTAGGGTGGAAGAAGCAAAGCATTCAGAAGTCGTTCAAACTTGACGGCACTGGATTCATAGGGAGTGTCTGCCGGTTGAGAATGGTGGATATATAGTGGACTGGGTCGCTGGCCAGCGAGTTCCAACTGCAAATGCGTGGGAAGCGACATGGGCGGCAGGGGTATCGTGGGGAGTATAGGCGATGGGGGAGGAGACTCAGGGCGTTCTGCTGGCTGAACAGGGGCCGATTTGGTGGTGGCCTGAAAGGATTTGGACGGTGCATTCAGATTCAGGGGTGCTGGTTTAGGGAGAGGGTTGAAAGAGTTCCGTCGGTTGTGAAGAGGCGCGGTCATAGGAGCTCCTGGAGGGGGTTTTCGGTTGATGGGAGGGCTAGAAAGAGTGCGGGCAGACGGGGGCGGCCTCTGAAAGTCGGCGGCAGTGCGTTGAGCATGTGTTCGTGCCTCGGCGGAGCCATTAGACCGAACAGAGCTATTCCTAGCCCGCATAGACAGCTCGATGCCGTCCTGCAGCTGGTCGGCCATGGAAAGGTGCGACATGTCGTCGACGGCATTAGCCGACAAGGGGTATTCGGCTCCGTTGGGTTTCCGCTGTGGCGTGGCAATGACGGCCACGGGCAAGGAGTCAGGGGCCGAGGTCAAAGCCTGCATCTGGGAAGCAGAGAGCTTCCTAATGCTCTCACGGCCTGTGTGCTTGGCGTTTGACTGTGCGCGCGGCTTCGTGACAACGCTGTCTGTTCGTGGTGGGGGAGGGTCATCGTTGTCGTCGTCGTCGTCGTCGTCGATCGGAGCTCCGTCGAGCATGGGCGTAGCTGAAGCATCGATATCGGCGCCTGCCTCGTATCTGAAGGACATGCGAGGAGTGGCAGCGGCCGAAGTAGCCGCGGCAGAAGCAGCTCTCGGTACACTCTCAAAGTCGGGGAAGGGGTCGGTTGGGGGTGTTGGACACTGTTGCGCGGATCGCCGCACTTCAACGAAATCGCCCATGTCGGCGTGCTTGGTCGGCCTCACCGCAACTCCGTTGCGGTCCTCGTCCGTCTCCATGCCCCTGACGTGCCGCTCTATCTCGCCGGACAGTCGGCCAGGCATTGTTCAGTCCGTCGTCCGTCCCGTCGTTCGTCGATGAAAGGGTGGCCGGGGCGGCGAGGAGCGCATCCTTGGCTCTGAAGTCTAGGCAGGTCTAGACCCGATCGGGTGAGGATGTGGGCTCAGTTTCGAGGCGATGATCGATGATCGATGATCGTGTTGTCGCACAGGTACGGTATCATAAATTCGCATTGACTGCTCTTCGTAGAGGAGGTTGCATTCAACGACGCCATCAGGAAAACGAGCGACAGGGACAATCAGCCGTTGACAAGGACGACGTATTGACAGGAAATGTCGAGTCTGTAGGTGGAAGGAATACCTAGCACTGTAGTAAGCACTGTAGCAAGCAGTGCGGGTACTTATTACTTATTTCCACTATCGGGTTGCGTAGATAACCGTTGGGGGCGTTTATAGTTGAAAGTAGGGGTCCTCCTGCATCTTGAAATTACCCCGGACATGAGATACGTCATACCTGGTATCTTCAACACGGCACATTAATTATAACGAATTCCTCTCCCGGCTTTTGTACAAAATAACCCACCAATCCAGATAACCTGTTGCCATAATAGCTATATTCCTCTCGCCTCTTTACCTATACTATGTTGGGGGTAGGTGACCTACTTACCTACCTAGGTACTTAAGTAAGTAACATTACTGAACTCTGTGTCATGTGGATTCTCACTGCTAAACACCACTCGTATGAATTGTTTTAGTTTTGTGTCATTAACCATATAAAAAAAATAAAAAATGACAAGAACGACGAAAAACAAGATATTATCTAGTATTATGGGACGTTGCGGCTTATAGAGTCTACATAGGGCACTGCACGGAATTATGATGGGATTAGAACTATTGTTCAAGTAATTTTTTTCTCTGCAATGTTTAAACTACTTGAGGAAAAAAAGAAAAAAAGATAAATATTTTTTTTACATTATTAATTAATTAATGATTTAATCGCTGATTATTGAACGCAGCAAGATTAGGTAGGAACGGTAGCCACTACCACTAAATCGAGCCGCCTAGGCAAAGTTGACCCAACTAGACGCGACTGCTAGAAAGAACGCGATTTCACAATTGATATCTACCGAACTACCTAGGTAATTCTAATTTTGTCCGGATACAACATGTGGTAACCTAACGCTAGTCGATGAAAATCGGCCTTAGTTGCAGAAACATTGCCGCCTAATAGTGACACCAGAATTGCTTCAGCAGTTACTATATATGGCCATGCCTCATCAATATAGGTAACCCTACAATAGCTCAATTAAAGACCAGACATTTCAGTTGGTACGGAAGAGGCGTATAAAATCATTATTACTTTCCGACGCCAGCTGGCTATTAATAGGCGAGTCCGAGTCCGAGTTGGAGGGCTTAGTTATCCATCAGGATCGCCTCGTTCGGGTCTGAAGTCCGACCTGGCCAATCAGAAGTTGGCTTGGCACCCAACTAGGATAATCTCAACCCGTTACAGACCATGTCTTCGAATTCACGTGGCAGTTTGTTCGATGTTGCTTATATTAGCCATGCGGAATTTAGGGAACACGACGATAACCGTCAACTAATCTCCCTTATTACACTACATCAAGGAGCCTTTCTAGGTACGCTAATGTCTGAGCTGATCCATCGAGCAGAACGGAGCCTCAATGATGACGAAAAAAATATGATGCTATACATTAGAGCAACAAGGGGTAATAGATAAGGGGTAGCTGATGGCCGCCGCGCCTGTTAAAGTTGGATATATATATTCATATATATCCCATCATGGCCGGTGCAGACAGTATTCCCCAGTCATCCATCAACGATTTCTATTTCTACCTCAGTCCTTGCCGCCATGTTTTTCCAACCTCGTAACCCCCCAGTATCCTTAGGGGCTTTTTTCCTCCTCAGCAATGCTGCTCTTGCTGCTCGTGGTGGGCTCTGTCCCCCGCTAGGACCAGTCTTACCTGCTCCTATAAACCCTTCAAGTCAGGATTCAGTACAAACCGCAATCCAGTTGACCACGGACAAGTTCCGGAACTTCACGGCGGCGTTCAACACGACTGGAGTGTCGATTGCAGTACAATCAATACATGAAATAAATCCAATGCTTGAGCTTCACCACACACCACCCATACTCGATAACACTAGCACAACCGTCATCAACTCGGAAACGATCTACCGGATAGGAAGCATCTCGAAAGTCTTTGCGGTTCTTTCCGTCTTGACGCAAGGGCGGATGAAGATGGAAGATCCTATTACGAAATACGTTCCGGAGCTACTCCAGCTGAGGGGCGAAGCGGTGCCAGTTGCCGACGATATAACGGCTGTGAGCTGGGATCAAGTCACAGTCGGCTCTCTCACCACACATATGGGCGGCATTGCGGCCGATCGTATGCACTATGCCCCCTCATTGCAGTATATAGAATCACACTAACACTAAACAGTTGCCAACGACCTGGCTAGCTATCCCATAGATTTCACCCAATTCGGCTTTCCGCAGCTGACGAACTCCTCTAAGACTGGATGCGGGGGTGTATTCAGTCTTCCGGGCTGCACTCGCGCCGAGTTCTTCAGAGACTTTGGAAAACGCCATCCCGTCTACGCACCTTGGACAAACCCCGTTTACTCCAACGCGGCCATCTCCATTCTTGCCTTTGCCGTTGAATCTGCCACCAACATGAGCTACGGTGCCTATGTTCACAAGGCCATCCTCGGCCCCCTCGGCATGACAAACACGACGATCTTCAACCCACCTAAAGAAAGATCCTGGGGCTTCATCCCAGAGGGCGACATTTGGTTCGGGAGCCGTCTCGGCTACGAAGACATGTAAGTTTTTACAAGTGATATAGGACGCGGCCCAAGCTAATAATACTTACTAGTGCCGGCGGCTTCTACTCAAACACGAAGGACCTCCTAGCATTCGGCATCGGCATCCTCCAGAACCGCATCCTCGACCCCGTCACGACGCGCAGATGGATGAAGCCATTGACCTCTACCTCATCACCAGGCCTGATGCTAGGCGGGCCGTGGGAAATCTTCCGCTCAGACACGGTGACGAAAGACGGGCGACTAATCGAATACTACACGAAGTCCGGAAACCTCGGCTCATACAACAACATACTCTGCCTAATCCCCGACTACGACCTCGTCATCACGATCCTCTCCGGCGGAGGCGAGTCCTCCGAGGACATGGTAGAGTTCGCCCTGACGGACGTAGTCACGGCAATGTTGCCCGCCATCGAAGACGCGAGCAAGGCGCAAGCAGAGCCGAGCTTCGGCGGCACCTACTCCGACGCCGCGACGAACTCCAGCCTCACGCTCTCGCTGGACGACGGGCCCGGGTTCGCGGTCTCGAACTGGACGGTCCGCGACGTCGACGTCATTGCGAACTACGGGGCCTTAGGCGAGCTCTCGGGCGGCTCTGCAGATATGCCGGTTCGCGTGCGACTCTACCCGACGAACCTTGCCTCTGGGAACGAGACTGCGTGGCGCGCTGTCTTCACCGTCGGCACGGCCGAGCAGCTCGCGGAGGGGGACGCGGCGAGGTTCTGGCCGAAGGGAACCTGTCACACCTGGGCTTCTATGGATAGGCCTACGTACGGCTTCAAGTCCATCGACGAGTTCATCTTTACATCCAGTAAGGGCAAGGCGGATAGCTTGACTCTGCCTATATTTGATGTAAAACTACAAAGAGAAGCATAAACTCACTAGTTTAGGATGGACTTTCATATGAGACCCTACATTTTGCAGCTTGATACAAGCTGATCATCCTTCCTACTTTTCCTTAATATCTAGCTTGTAATTATATATAGCGCGGTGTGGATCCTACTCCAACCATTATAGACAGATTATCCTATAGAACCGGCGGTCATTATTTTCTGGGCAATAATATCGCATGTTTATGCTGTTATAGTTATTTTCTTTTTGATCAGGCTTACGATTTCCGGGTCCTTATCGGACTTCTTGTAAGAATTAATTTAATAGTAATAAGTTATCAACGCAATTCTATCTTGTCTAAAAATCTGGCTTGAATAGCCGCCTTATATGTCTAGAATTGTTTAGTAGAAATAAGTACCTAGTAGCTAGTAGGCATCCTGTTACATCCCCTGCCCTTCGGGTATTTGAGATACCATGCAACACGCTCCAATAGCGTTAAAATAATCAATCATTCATTCTTACCACATCATCCCAAACTTGGGTAGATGGATTCCATTTTGAAAGTAAAGAGGGTTGATACGTAGGTATCTCGAAGGGAAACTGTGGAAGCCAGGACTCCTCAGTAAAGCCTTGGCTTCTAATTTGGAGGTGTATATAGCTGGTAAGATTGAGAATTGCATTATCGAAAGCTTTATAGGTGTGAATACCCCTGTCGCGCGCAAAATAGTCTATAAACGACATGTTTCTCGTCAATAATCATCAAAGAGATGTAGCAATGGAGGACAGCAGTCGCTTACCCCAAGTATCTAAGGCCGCGAATATGTAATGCTCGCGACTGCGCATCCGGACAGTGCGAGCATCCGTAAGACGATGAAAATACAGATCTCGCCGGGCTATACCTGATACTTCCTGCGCCTGATCTATTAATCGAATAAAGGGCGGAAATTGATCTCCCACTGTCTTGCTCCGCTGTAGTGTTCTAACCTTGTCCGCCATCCGGCCAGGCCTGTCCACTTTCCGTAGAGGTAATGCTGCAAACATCAACAAGGCTACGTCATATGACAATTGTTAGCTCAATACCTCTAAATTCTTTATATATTGATAGACCTAACCTAGACAATGAAATAGCCATAGATGTGGGCTGCCGTTATTCGAGCCGACTTCTGGTATGGAAGTAGCAATATCCTCTGTTACTTAGTTAATACCGAATCATTTCGTTGGGTATTTTACAGGCTGGATTTGGTTGACTGCCCTGCTAGATCAAACTCATGATGAAAAAAGTGGAAGGTTGCATCAATACATACTGGGCAAAGTGTCAAGATTCACTCTTGGGATGGCAGCTTCTAGTGCCCATGCTATGCTCGCACATTTTGCCTCATCTCTGGCTTTATATCCCTCAATGAATATCAATATTACCTTGCGTATTTTCATATACCCCCACGGTGTCTATTATAGGTAATTAGTCTCTTCATGGTCACGGAGTTGACAAGCCCTCACATACCTCCAACCACCTCCTCAAGGCTGAGTCGTACCACGGCCGCCTTGCGGACCAAATCGACAGCCGTTCATTCCATCTCTGTGCCATGTCCCGAAATCTAATCCCCCTCGCGGCATCAGGGTTTACAGTGACATGATTCTCCAGAATTCTATCGGTATATATATCCTCTGCCACCTTAGTAGTAAAGATCTTGGGGTATAAGAATCCGTTTTGCCCGTGCGGAGGTGTGAGATTCCAAAAGTCTTCAGACTGTAACCGCCAGAATAATGCCGCCGGAAGAAGTGAAATCTCAACCGGCGCACTAGACTGCAGCGAAGGATGGTCGATGGTTTCCGGCGCTAGGTGAGATACTGCATATAGGCTCGGGTACGTTATAATCGCCACTAGCATTGGAATATTTGGTGTGTATTTGCTACCGATGCTATAAGGGAGACCAATCTATAACATATCTACTTAGTTGGTTGGTTCTCGTTTTGATCTTACACATGCTTAAAAATGAGAAGACTAACTGGTGTTCCTCCAAAGACGGCTGCTTCAAAGGAGCGGCCGACCTCCCTGATAGGTTCGTTCTCTATATACTATATTAAGTAATTAGCTGCATCCACACCAGGTCTAATTAATCATAAATAACCGGATACAACGTACCGGTTCCTGATTGCAATTCGGACTACACGTAGACATTTGTCTCAATACCTCCGGGCTTATGTTTACACCATCGTCAACTCGTTTCTTAAACAATGCATGCATCAACTCGTCTTTCAAGTCTCGTTGTTAGCACTTGCATCACTCATAATTATATGTATTCAGTTTCATTTTGACTTTCTGTAGTCTAACAAGCTAGTTGACTCGAGTAGATCGAAGGTAGCTCCGCCAACCAAGTGTAGCACGGAGTAACAAAAACGAAGCGGAAGCGGACTCACGTAGCATCTAGACAGAAACTGTTATTTCTATTTTATATTGAAACATTAGACTATATCATACTCACCGTCACAGCTTGATTCACGTGGAGAATACATCTCTCAGCAATACTAATAGTCCCACCACAAAGTAATACTAGAAGATTAGGATTTATGCCGGTACCTATGACATAGTCGTTTTCCGATGCGGTTTGACAAATATTAGTAAGTCCGCGTTGTCTATCTGCCGAAGAGAGAAACATCCAAACTATATCATTTAGTAGGTGTGTCATTAAATCGCGACGTTTGTCCCCGCTAGGCTCGATATCTCGACCGAGAAAAGGCCGCTGCCTAGCCTGACACTATGCTCGTTGGAGTTAGTAATGACTCATTCAGGTGAATATTATGCCCCTGATGCATGCTCCCGAGCCATGTTAGGAGTCCTCAGGTTACTGGAAAGTGAAGAAAATGACTCCAGTGTGCACGTACTATCTGCTTTTCAGTTTCTGGATCCATAAGGATTCTATACTCTTTTTTCCCAATATATTTGTGATAGTCAATTGGATCTGAGTAGAGCTCGTACCACAGCTGAACGCGGCCATATAGAAGCATCCCTAGCCTATTATCCACATGTGACTGTTAACAAGAGTTGCTTAATATCAAGATCCTTTATCGTACCATCTGTTGTTATCGCGGAGGAGGGCTTTTAATATTCGGTTTGCTATTTCAATAGTAAATCGTAGGGTGTTCCAAACTTGGTCATTATCCACGCTCCAGGTCCTAATCTTCTGGGTTGTCCCATCTGCCTCTACAATAGTGTTTGAAAATCCTTGATCAAAGTCATACCATCGGTCCTTGCGGAAAAAAGGCAACCAAGTACTTTCGTCGACTGTGATTCTCTTTGCCATATAATCCTGAAGGAGTTGAGGGTAGCGTTGATCATCACCTGGCCGATGTCCGCCCGACATGCTTGGAGCCTCATCCCATGAAAGGTCACCATTGAATGGTGGGATGCGCCATGATGGGTTACCAAAGAATATAGTACGCTGGAACTCCTCTGCAATCAAGATATCGTCGATTTCTGTGTCACTAGCGGATTTTACAAACTCATTTGGAAGGGGGATAGAATCGTAATATTTCGGGTGAAGCCTGTATTATGTTAACTTTCTGTCAATATTTTCACATCTGCTCATGCACTTTCGAAGCTACTTACCGGGGATGCAGTGGTGCAAGCTCCGAATGACACAGCCCATCACCTTTCTTTATAAGTGGAAATGAAACATCCTCATAAGTACCAAAACGTTCCGTCCAGGGTGATACAGGAACATCAAAAAGAGGGCTAGCCATGACGGTGTGATTGATATATATCGGGCCGGGATTCTAGAAGACACGACTCCATTGCAGAATTATTAGGCAAAGATTAGAGTGCTATTTATTTCATCAGAGCTACCTTACGGTGATGGATGAAAGCGGACCAAGAAAAATTGCTTAACAAAGGATTTGAGCAAGTGTGCATAATTATCAAAAGTTTTCGTTTCGCTTAAAGCTTTTTGCAAGTTCTAGATTTTTCTTTGTTAGGGGAGCAAATAACATGGTTAGTAAAAATTATGCCAAGGTTTTTACTTTGTTAAACAAACGTAGTATAAATAACTCTCATTTCAAGGCTACACTTTAAGTCCTTAAGCTTTTTCTACTAATAAATTAATATTTGTGTGCAAAATAACACTAATAATTACTTAAGGTTGTAACAATATGCATGTATTTACTAATAGCTAAAACAGACAAAACAATCAACTGAATTTAAGAGACAACAACACTAAAGATCAAATAGCTTATCGTGGAAACACTCGAGCCTGCTATATTTTGCCATAGCAGTAGTAGTTTTGGGGCACTTACCACCACTCACGAGTAGGGGTGAAAGAGATTTTCTTGAGAGAGAGTTTCGTGAGACCCTCCTCAATCTCTTTCTGTTGAGTCGACTGGGAGGTAGTAACAGCCGATGAAGCAACCTTATGCTGTACTGGCTGCGGCATTGTTGCAAGGCTGGCGATCTGAGTCTTCTTCTCGTGGGTTAGTAAAGGGACATGGTTTGCCAACTTCAAGCCCCTCCTGAGGGTGGTATCAAGTCTGGCGTGACGAGCAATGCTGAGTAGCTTTCTCTTCTCCCAGTCCTCTAAAGTTTTGACTTCGCCCGCCTTGAAATAGCGCGAAGCGAAGAACTCAACCAGTTGCTGGCGGTCAAACACCTCGGGCAATCCAATAATGGTGCGTAACAAGACTGTCTTCCCACCGGGCGTAACGTTATCCTTCCCGAGGTAGAAGGCAATGCGCCCTTCGATTTGGAGCTGCAACTCAGAGATTTTGGCGGCCGTCAACTCGTTCCGGGCCTTTTGTGCCAAAGACTCAAATTCCTTCGCTCTTTCCTCTTGGCTTGAATCGGCGGTCTTGGCGTACTCCTCCTCGACGGCTTGCCTGAACTCGTGGCGTTTCATTACACGGCCTCGCTGCTTAATTTGCTCAATGATTTTACAGCGTGGGCACTTCTCATCATCCCGCCCGAAAGATACGTATGTCGTGTGGAAACGCTCTGCGCCCGCCCCAGTGAACAAGCAGAAGCGAGATTTTCCCCACCAGAAACTTACCTGGTGGCCACATAAGAAAGTGACTTTCTGAATGTCTTGACACATTTTGGAGAAAAGGGTCTGAGTTGTTAAAACTGGCTTGAGTGAAAAATGTGTAGTCTTACGGTTCGGTGATATTGGGATTTTTGTGACTGCTTTCTTTGTTACTTTTAAGCCGATGAGAAATAGTTTTTACTCTGGTAAATGGCGAGATATATATACATAAAATATCTGGGCTCAGGAAGAAAACAATTCCCTTGTTCCCGATCAGTCTAATGGACGCTGTATATAGTCCAAGGCAACTGATTGAAGATGTTGAGCAAGTGCTTTCACAAAGGGCCCGAAGTTGGCCTTTTGATATGGTTTAATACTATAAACAAAGGAGAACAACCTTGCTGGAATTCTAGAAGCAAATGATGTATTAGAACGAAAGCTAGGTAGATTTAGAGACTCATTTAATAATTATATTAGAAGAGGGTTAGGGATAGGTTGTCATTTTGGCACCTAGAAAGTGTAACCTCCTATGTTACTCTATATTATGTTCTAATATATTTTTACACACTACATGATATCGTTTCGCCTTTGAGCTATATTACTATGAAGGCTAGGAAACAGGTTAGCGGTGCTTAAAAAAAAAGGGGGGGGCAGAGGTCATTGGGCAGATGTAGATATTCGTTTAGTCATATTAAAGTTAACCAGTGTCACGTGGTTATTTCATGGCAATCTAGATGGTTCCTCTACTCTGAGGGCGGTGGCCGAAAACGAGTCATCTCTACACCAAGTTCACCACCACGCCTCGACGGATACCTGCAGCATCTGAATAAATAGTCGTAGGAGTTCGGAAACTAAGAAGAGGAAAGAAATTCAAGGCCTCGATGAGAATATCATACTCAGATGTATTTACTTAGCAAGTTAACTACCCAGGCGGCGGGGTCATCTCTCCAGCAACGGGCATTTATTAACTACCGATCTACAAAGCGATAACCTGACCAAAACGAATGTGGAATCATCAATCCAAATGAAGGTATGTTGAAATAAGTAGTAGAGCCACGCATGAGTTGGGACGTAGAACCAACGTGACTGGAGCCCCTATTTCCACCTCTATCCAACAATTCCAGGCCTACATAAAAATGAATCCCAGAACCTCCACGCACCCTCACTGACCATGAACAAAGCGAATAACTGTAGCAAAACCAATTGACGATATATCGGCCGTGTCAATTTGAGGTTGGTAGGTTTGGGTAGCCATCTTTGATCTTCTTTCTATTGGACGCTAGGTCACGAATAGAGGCGTGAGGCAACTGGGTGAATATATTTAAGCCTTGGTATTGTAGAGCGTATGCGTAGCTTAATGCTTGCCAGTGTTATAGATCTCATCTTGGTCGTGGTCACGCTTGCCGGTATTATAGATTTCATCTTGGTCGTGAGCCTCACGTTTACCAGTGTTGTAGATTTCGTCTTGGTCGTGGGCCTCACGTTTGCCAGTGTTGTAGATCTCATCTTGATCATGGGCCTCACGCTTGCCGGTGTTATAAATTTCGTCTTGGTCGTGTCTGGCTTTGGTAATACCGTGGGCAGAACCCAGGGGCACCGCAGCAGCACCCACGATGATTCCGATGCAGATGATGGCCTTGGTAAAATGCATTTTGACAGGTAGATGAAGAGGACTTGTTGGTATCTGGGTCTAGAGAAGGATATATAGGATAAGAGGTAAATGAGGATTGATGATGCAAGAAGAGATTGCCTCTGTCAAATGAGTTCAGACCTTCCCCTTTATACTTCGGACGACACTGGTAATACTGTACATATACTCTCCACGTTAAAAATCAAGTCCGAAAGCCTGTGTGGTCTCGATAGGTACGATTCTTCCTCTCGGTTTGAGTTCTTGCATCGTGCAGATCTTATCACGAGCCAGATATTCATAACGACGCATGCCTTCATCCATTTTTCTGCCAGGTCCAGAATACTCATGCAAGACGTCGGAAATTGTCAACATCCGGTATAAGGACCAAATATCCTAGCAGGAATAACCCTTGTCAGTGATGATCCCATGAGCAAGTGTTACACGTCTAGTTACCTGCAGTATTAAGTCGAGAACACTTGTGCAGGGGGTATTAACAATTTCTTTAAGGACTAAATATCTTAGAAAGGTAATTTCTTGCGATACTTTTCAACAGGTGATGCCTCCATACGCATGCCCTGTACGTTTAATCACCTGCAGTATTAAGTTGAGAAGAATCACGCGGGGTATTATGAACAAATACTGTAAAAACGAATCTATCTAAAAAGGTAATATATTGCGAGACTCTTTAATGGATAAGGCCCCCATGAGTAGATGTCACGCAAAACAACGCCATTGTTGCGTTCAATGCAACAACGGTATATGTAACGTACCCGCTCTCACACGACAGTAGGTCTTACGCGTTTATTTACCTGTAATATGCAGGTAAGATTAAAACAGGCAGTAAATCCGACGTATTGAAGTAGAGTAAAATAGATAAATGGGCTAATGAACTCCCGAATAAGCAGGTCTAGCTTAGCCATACAGCCGGAGTGAAAGTATCATAACAGCATCAAACTTAACTACCGGATGTTAGAGTTCCGGTTAGCGGGTGAGTTGGCAAGGATTTAAGTCAGGGGTTGGGATTCGGGTTAGTTTCGATGTGAACCTTTGGATTGGGGTGATGTCGGTGTGGCGGCGTTGGTATTATACACTTATACGGCGTATTGGAAGTTGAGCCGGGCTGTTTGAACCGACTTAAGCAAGTCTGCATATGACGAATCATGTGAATATAATATTCACCATGAGATAGATATTATCTAGAACATGGAGAGTAGCATTGCAGCTTACTGCATATGTAAAGAGAAGTCTGGTCCTGGCTACAGCGAATATAATAATCCCACTACTTCCCATGGTCACGTGACCAGGATCCTCTATAGGCTAGATTGGTAAGTGTTGGATTTTATGTTGTTCTAGTGTAAGTATAGCTAGTCTTACTTTACTTGAATAAATAGCTTATATAAAGGACAAGTTATGTAGTAGGTCCCCTGGACCAAGTAAAACTAACCAAGAAGGAATTATAATGGGAGATCTAACTAACCCAGTTAAGTGAACTGATATTATCTAATCTGTTTACCAGTACTAAGTCCTCTGATTCACATTTAACATTTTCACCGTCGTCCAACCCATAACTCACCTTCAAATTCAGAAATCTCGTCTAGAACTCTCAGGCTCCAAGTTCACTCGATATCAGCACTGTTCTTCCTTGCACTATTACTCAGCATTCCCCCAGCGCCAATCAGCATTGCTATGGATAGATTCGATAATTATCGTGACGCTGGGTCCGAATCTGGCCAAGGGCTGCTACCAAAGACCTCGTCCGATCTCCCAAACTTCGTGAAAATCAATCCCATACGACACGATAAATCTCGAATCCATTGGACTTACTTCGGCGTGCTCCAACTGGTGCTGCTGTCGATTTATACTACAGCCTTTTTCTACCTCAGACCTACTGCTGAGAGAAACAGCGTCGTCTATTGTAAATAGTCCAGTTGTCTCAGTATCAGTAGGCACTGCCCGTTACTGACATGTAGTCATTTTTTCATTTAGCTCCAGCCCTACCTGCGATTGAGTACGAAGCTGTGCGTTATAATGCAACACTCATCATTGACAGTCCTTGGAATGGGCCTCCCAGCAAGGAAGTAGACCAAGCATGGAGCGATCTTCTCCACAGTTAAGTTGTTGAAAATCTCTACCTTTAGACACCTGCGGATCGCTTTTACTTACTAGTCACCTTGTATAGACATGAATGTTGCAGTACACAAGTCTGATCTCCGTCGCATTGATAGCCATTCGATTCCGATTCCAGGGAGAAAGGATATGTATTTTGCTGGGCTTAGTGTGTTCCACGAGCTTCACTGCCTAGTTAGTTCCTGTTTTCTCGCAACAACTTTCTCTTGTTTCGATGCTAAGTTAGTGAAGCTGATGACTTAGTCTAGAAGCGACTCAGACAGTATACTTATATGGATCATTACTTCCCGGACTTGAATGAAGAGGAGAAGCACTTAAACCGACTTCATACAGGTGAGAGCTATCTGTGCACCTCGTAACTCCCTAACCTTAAGTATCCGTGCTGATTTGGAAAACAGACCATTGCCTTGAAATCTTGCGTCAGGCCTCAATGTGCCACGCGGATACTGCGTTGTTCACTATTGTTTGGAAAGAGGGGAGCCGCTACCCTAGCGCAGATTTCACGCAGCAACATGAATGTGTCAACTTCGACAAGATAAATGCGTGGGCTGCGGAGCACAGAGTCGACCCATCGCAACCTGGCTTACTCGTTCATCCAAAATACGGTAGGTTCTCAATTTCCTCGCTATGAGAACCCACCAAGTTACTGACGCTATCAAGGGATGTCCTACAAAGACGGAGATTATAGTAGGATTGGGGCCACATTGGAAAAGAGTCCAGTCATCATTACGGACTAGATGCTGGAATAATTCACTGGGCTTGCAAAGGAGGGGTAGATAGATAGGTCATTTTCTACGAAATTGAACATGGGTGGAAACTGGCATATTGCTTTTGATAACCTCTATGGACTTGAGGATCTTTTGTCGTTCATTCGCTCACCGGCTACAATAATCGACCAAGTGTCGTTTTTTAACATAATTGGTTGTCGTTGGTGGGGTTTCTGAAGATTGTGTAGTAGACTTTTTGCTATCACCCTACGTTATGGCAAGAGCAAATATAATGAGTATACTTGTTAAAAAGGCGATTAGCGGCGACGGGTAAATCGGTCCGTCTTTGTCCAATGCCTCAATTACACCTAGAAACACGACTTCGCCATAGCCGAATTCTTTGCAGTTTACGCGGCACCATCGGCCGAGATAATAGTACCCGGCTTGAATCGATGAAGTGGCGATGTGGGGTCAGTTTAAGCTTTTTTCTGGCGCTTGCGTAGCCGGCCCGGTCATCTTAGACGTTGATCTATAAGACAATGCAACCCTAAGTTCGGTCCGCATATACAACAATGCAATCCCCCTGTCAGCATGTACAACCGTGTCATCCTTGCAACAACTGCAGAAACGATATGTGCAACCCTTTGGAATAAAATCGATAGGTGATATCCTGCGAATCCAGTGACGCAGCCTTAATTTGGATACTTTGAATAGGTATCCCGATGTAAGCTCGCTATCTCGCAACTTCGGGATCCGTCTTGATTGAAGGAGAGTAGGGTGTATAAATGGGCTAATTAGCCCCTGAATGAACAGACCTAGCGGAAGAAAGGTATAGTAACAACATAGTTGGAGTAAGAGGTCCAACTCTCCCGCAAGGTCTGACTAAGAGACGAAGTATCAAGTACAACTTGATGATATCTAAGGCTAAGGGACTGTACCTATGCAAGGTAATCATATGTATAAAACCTGTCTGGTCTCGTGTCTTATAAGCGGGGAACTCGGGGAAGTTGTTTGCGGTTAAGTTTAACCCACACCAGGGTGATATTACCAATTGAACGGACAGTAATATACAGGAGGACTCCGTGTGAAGAGGCATCTTGAGTACATCATATGGCATAAAAGGTGTTCACAACTGCGAGGCGGGGTATCTGACGAGAAGCTCAAATAATATTCAAATCATCCCCAGTTGCAGTTTAGCGAAGGTGACCGAGATGGTGGGGGACGTCCGAACCCCAGAGGTCACAAGACAGAGCAGTAAGACGGTGCGGACATGAGAGGCGATAGCCATGAAATCATTTTCTGTGTACACCTTGCCGCGATTGGTTCGCGTGTCCAGTACTTGAGTACTTATCCTCTTCTTGCAGATTTCCAATATCGTAATCCTGTATCAGTGCCGTGTGCCGTCGGGGGTTGATTTCCATATTACGATATTATTACTCAAATTATTTGGTGGCATATCATTGCCTCTTATAGATTTTCTGACAAACTTTATAGTTAGGGTATAAGAACTTGCTGACCCACTGATTGCACGCTTGCTGGATGTCTTACATGGAATTTCGTTCTAAATCGATGATATGAAGTTACTTACATACACAATGAGTTACCCCAAATACAGTTTAATCGCCAGCCCTGATCAGTATCAAAAAGATGAAGCAACAGAGCCTTGCCTATCGGATGATGACCTTCAGAAGTTCAGGACACCGCCAGCCAGGCACGTACGAAAGACCTGGACCTGGTTCTCTTTCTTGTACGTCGCTGGAGTCTTGTCTTTGATAGCTGTGTCTTATACAGCTGGTTTCTTCACGCCAAGGCCAGGACCTAGAAATGAAACATCTTCGCTATCTACTTCTCCACCTCTCGCCTCGTCAAGCTTTTCCTTGCGACCGCTCAACTCGACCCAATGTGGTAGGACGATTGAAGAAGCACTAAGTAGCGGGTGCCGTTTGGACTTCATCGCGGGGGCTTGGGTGAAACCGGAATGCTACAACAAGGAGATTGAGACCGAGTTTCTGACCATCTCCGACTGGCACTGGTATCTAGATAAGGAGGGCCAGGAAGAGATCTCGTTGGACTCCCTCAGGGCGACGGGCGGCACAAATCCGATATACGTCACTCTCGAGTACCACACTAAGCATTGCGCCTTCGCTTGGAGGAAACTACACCAGGCCATCAGCCGGAATACGCCCATAGACAGCCATATTGCCAACGAGCAGCACACCCACCACTGTGCTAAGTCTATGATAAGAGAACCGCCACCTAATCAAAAATTTGTACCCTTTTTCCACCTGTTCACGTCATGCGACTACCATGAAAACTGTGAGTTAATATAACTGCAATAGACTATTTGCGTTCAATAAAGCTGACACAGATATCTAGTCGAACAATATAATGATCAGGATTAAAAGTACTGTATAGCGTTGGACATTAAGTGTCATTGGCTGATATTAGTTTTGTATATTTCGCCTTAATGGATTGTAGTGTCTTGGGCCAACTACTTCATAATGTACTTAAGCGTTTTTGTTCCTTCATTTTAAATCCAGATCCTTTTCGAATCCTCCGAGAGTTATTCAGGGGTCTTTCGTCTTATCCGGGAATGGTGTGTTCTATAACCAACTAGGCTAGCGGTGCCTTGGCAGCCCTTATATAAGGGCTGCCTTCGCGCGCCGTACGCGCGTCTGGGGTTTCCCTTCCTCACCTCACTTTTCCCGCCTCCCACAAAGGGGGTGGTTTTTCAGTGGTGGTCGGGAGGTTTTTTTAGCCCTTATACTATACACCTAGGGCCCCCAATAGGTGGCCGGCTATAGCCCCTTCGTACCGATGGCGCACCTATTAAGACCTTGAGAATATTGGCCGTACAGAACTTATATAGGGCGTGAGGATGGGCAGTCTTCGAGACCTAGAGTGGCCGGCTCGTATAGCGCACTCCTAGGCCTCGTAGAAAGCTCACGCTTCCCCCCAATATATGCGTTCATCCAACCTCTCAGCGCGTAGCCATATGAAGTGTATAGATAGGTGGAGGTTTGAGGAAACACTGCAGAAAAACACGAGCTTTGCTATTTCTGCATCCACTCACCTTACTATCTGCTTAATTCAATGAAAAAATTTTTGGGGGGGGGGGGGGGGGGGGGGGAATTGGTTTTTTATAAAAAAAAACCCAGGGCGTCAAAAAATTTAAAAGGGCCGAAAAACATAAAAAATAATTATTCCGATAAAAAAGGGGCTTTTAAA
>MU400563.1:204468-216953 GCA_022578965.1 Xylaria sp. FL1777 | reverse complement strand
ACCCCCCCCCCCCCCCCCCCCCCCCCCCCCCCCCCCCCCCCCCCCCCCCCCCCCCCCCCCCCCCCCCCCCCCCCCCCCCCCTATTGGTAGGAAAGATCACCCCTGGAGTCCTACAATTTCTATTCGGCAGACTGCATTCATAGTACTTAGTCCGATAGAAAAGGGGCGTTTAAAGTTCACCCCTTGACGTTACTAGATGAAACCTTCGTAGAACTTCGAGTATCACCTAATCATTGTACGGTTACTAAATCGTTGGGATAGATTAACTCGGAGGCATATCAATCTCTAGCTTAAACAATACAAATCAGAAGTTCTGGCAGAATATTTACAAACTTGTTTTGTTTTGGTACGACCACTAACAAGGTAACTGATAAGATTCAGGGATTATTAACAAAAAAAGGGAACCATGATCTGTTATCGTGAAGACCCTAGAAACCATTAAGAGAAAAGCCAACATCGAAGCCGAGTAAATGTAAGGGTGGACCAAACAAGCTGAACCGGGACTCAGATGCCCATCCTGTTTACACCATGAGCCAGAGCCTCAATCTCGGCTGCATGCCTAACGCCCTCAACAGCCTGATGATCCGTTCCTCCGACAGGAGATCCGCACTCCGGACAACTCGCCTCTTCCATGGGCATGCCGCACTCTCCGACTGTAAACGGATGACCGTTGACACAATGATACCAATGGCCGGTACCTGAGAACTCCCTAGTCATAGCTTGATAGACGGCTCTCATTTCATCCGCTGACACATCGGTATAAAACACGCCATCACGCAGCATCTTCTCGGCTGCTTCAATTTCAGGCTTGAGCGTAAGAGTAGCGGAGTACTTGGCAAGAAGCTGGTTCGCCGCAGCTATGTGAACCACCCCTTGTTCTTTTAGCCTTTCCATGATTTTAGAGGATGTATCAACTAGTTTCGGGTCTCTGGACGGCTCAGATGTCAGGGCGCGAGCGAAGGCGCAGAATTGTGCCATGTAGATGTGGCCTTCGGCTTGCTCACGAGGGTAACGAGCTGCCTGAGCCCCATCGATCAGCAGGTTGCACGCCATCATTTCTTTAGTTAGATCCAATTTGATCTCTGGTCGCGAGCGAATAAGGGATGGGCGAATTGCCATGAAGTCGTTAAAGATAACGATCTCGCACTTAAGCGACAATGCAGAAGCCTGCAGTACCCCCTTTACCTGAAGTGCAGACTCGTCAAAGGCAAAGGCGCCAGTAGTTTTTCGCTGTCTTGCCGCATGCCGGACGAAGTCTGCAACACGCTGTAGAGGTTGCTCCTCTTGGCGGACTCTGCCAATGAATGTGCTGATCTGATTCCAGAGTTCGATTGCATCTTTGTATCTCGAGTTGCCAACCCAGTCGCGAACCAAATGTAGCTGTTGAGTACGCCCCTTGGACTTGATAAACTTAGATGGGGGACCTTGCTGCTGCTGCGCTATATCTACTTTAGTATTCGAAAGGCTCCTCTGCACGTCCACAAGCCGGCCTGCCAATCTTAAGAACTCGCCATGTGACCAGGTGAGGAATTTCTTCGTCGTCTCATCGAGGATGGCACGACGGACTATCCTACCATACCGGGCGATATTCCGCAATGAACCTCGACAAGTAGGACACGTTTTGATCTCGTCCATCGAGAATGGTGTAGAGCTACTTGACACGGCGATTGGGCATGAGTCGAAGTCAGAGGACATATCATAGTGTGCTTTCAAGTCCATGAGACCGTCCATATTGCTCTTAGTGAGAAAATGACCGCAATCAGGAAAGATACACGGGTCTTCATCAAGGCTAACCTCATAGTACTGTAGACCCATGATAAAATCGACAACGGTAGACTTGATGTCATCGCTACAGCACACTTGGCAGTACCTCATATCAGGACACGATTCACCACAAAGTGAAGGGCCTAATGGAATGTTAGATGCTCGTAAGAGGATAGGGTGATTTTATAAGGAATGGAGAGTACGACTTACATTGATGGCCACAGCTTAGAAGCTGTTCGCATCTTCTGGAGCAGGGGACCCAATCGCAGGGTGCCGCACAAGGCATCGAGCATTTCTGATGTGGGCAGGCGGACGAGCAGTCTTGCTCAGCACAAGGCACACAGGGCTCGTAGCACTGTTTGCTACACTTCGAGTGACTACAGCGTACCTCACAGGGGCTGCTGCACGGCGGGCATTTCTCTTGGCGGTGACAAGGCTTCTGACAAGCATGGCGGCAAGCAGTGTACGCACGACCGCAAATTTGTCGACAGATCTCGTGGTGCTCTGCCACTACCTTCCCGTCTTTTCTGTCTTTGCAACGGTAACACTGGCTGTGGCATGAATGGCCACAGGGTTGGGGATCGCCGCAGAGACTGGTGCATCTATAATCAGGTGAAGTCACGTCAGTTTGACAAGAAACAGTGACAATGTGGCTACAACCAGGCACAGTCTTGACGACCCGTGCCTGGCAAATGATGGAAGACGGATCTTGAGCCTGCCAACACAAAGCCTGTTTTATCATATGTCCACAAGACAGTGATATGTTCGCGTTTTCGAGGATTTCGGTGCATCTAGGCTCGCAAGCATCGCCGCAGTACAGCTTGCACGAGTGGTCGCAGCCTTTCTTTGACCTAGGACATGGCTCCAGGCATCTCACAGCATTGTGGAGTACCTGAGAGTGACATCGGTTGATACAGCCATGTCCACAGGACAATCTTTGGTCACACTGTCGATGACAGCCTCCCTCAGGGGAAAACTGTAGAAAGTGGTCAGGTGTTGAAACTTCGATGACCTGGCCAGGGTGACGCGGACACTGAAGTTGCAGATTTGGCCCGATATTGTTCCTATTTCTCAACATCGTGATTACTTGTGCCCACATAGGGATGTGCTCATAGGTTTCTGCATTACTGATTAGATACATCCCATGCTGTGCCCGGGACAATAGCACGTTAATGCGATTGCTTGTGCTTAAGAATCCACAGCGTCGCTCATTATTACTTCGTACCAAAGAGATGACGACAACCTTGGCTTCTTCACCTTGGAAATTGTCCACAGTTGCAAGGCGGATGCTTTGCAAGAGGGTTGTTCGGGTATTCGTGTTGGGTGTGGGAGGAGAAACGGAAGACTCTTCTTGTTGTCCAATTTTGCTAGCGTCTAGTGCTGCCAGCTCCTCAAGATCCCTGTCGCCAAAGGATATCTGTAGTAATGCCTGCATTGCTCGTCGAAGACGATGAAGCTGTCCAAGGTAGGGGGTAATAACAGCTATGTCATTAGGACCATATGTGCCCTGACGAACAAGGTGTTGAACAAGTGTTACGGTCATCTCAACCTCAAACGAGTTCGTGTGAGAAGTAGAGGTTTGGTCTTGCTGCTGTGCTCGATCTTCTGGCATGGAGTGATGAAACCAGAAGAGGCGCTTCTTCATACCCACCACTTCGGGGTACTTAGAGACTTCACCACCGTCCACTAGCGAGGGATACAAAGTATGCCGGATAAGCTCAGAAATGAGAGGATGCATTCGGCGCTGTGTCTCAAGAGTATCATACGGAAGCCTATGACTTTCGTCCCGGGGTGGGCTTACTAGGCGCTCAAACAGCGATACGTCAAGAGAATACTGAGCTCCACGAGGGTTTGCGGAACTTAGGTCGTAATTTTGAATCTGTGGCCGCAGTTGCAATTGATCGCCGATAAGAATGCAGTGCTCAATCGATGGAAGCAGTGCCGTGAGGTTATGCGCTTCTAGTACTTCGCCAGCTTCTTCACCTATTAAGAGAAGTTAGCAGTCCTCTGATGAGACCTGGATAGGTTTCGCATGGTGAAGGCAGTAGGAGATGTAACGTTTGATAGATTATACCACGAGTAACAACATCGCCAGAAGACGAGGGATGGTTTTATGTAATCCACTGGATCCAACACGCAATGTAACAACGATGGTCATATGAGGCCTTCCCTAGGGCAATGGATAAGGCATAGGAGGTCGAAAGCTACTTACATATCAAGACTTTACATCTCAGTCTCCGGAGGAGATCCAGGTTTCTGGCCAGGCCCGTGGTCGTAACTCCGACAACATCCGCGGCTGATAGGCACCGTAGGTCGACGTCTCGAATAACACGGTCATGCTGTGACCTAGTGTTGACATAATCTTCGTGTTCAAGGAGGAAACCTCGGACTATTGGATCACGAATTTGCTTTTGCCAGTAGTTGTATAGGCGATGGCGTTCTGAACGTGTCATTGTCACGAGATCCGCTGTCAGCAAAAGGTCTTCTGGGCGCGAGACGGAAGTATTTTCAGCGGCATATCCTCCATGCAGCCACTGATCAACACGTTGGCGAGGGTGGCGCTGTACTTCCTCGAATCCATCTTCGTCCACTAATGTTCCGAATAAGGCCTGGTGGTGCAAGGGGTGATGTTCATCCAGGTAAGCTTCGAGGGCTGGTCGGCCAAGACAATGCTTAAGTTCTTTTAGAGAGCTTGATACACTAAATTCATGCAAATCCAATGACTTTCTTGTCTCCCATAATGAACTTTTCTCCGACTTTGTACGGTCCGCAGATTTCGCAACAGATCGAAGATTGACACCTTCTAGGCGATCAGACTTAGAACGAGAACCAATACGTATGATCTGCTTGACTCCGTCGTCTAGCAAATGTTCGAGCAACTGGTCCAAAGCATGATTCGTCTGGAGTGACTATTAGTGAGCCATTATGCAGGAAGACAAAACGATCGGGTCCTTGGGGTTGCTTACATAACACACACATAGAATTGGACCGAGTTTCCCCTTTTCTTTGTTCGCAAGTAGGACCTTGATAATCTTTTCACCTGTGTAGCTCTTTCCTGTCCCAGGAGGTCCCTGAATCAGAGAAAGACCACGCGATAAGCTGTTAATCAGAGCCAACGACTGCGTCTCATCTAGCGTGGAATGCATGGCAAGGGATTGGGCATTCAGGGGCTCGGTAAGTGAAAATCTGAGATTACTGCCATCTTTTGCGAGGCATCCAAGGTCAAAGTAAAAGCCAGCTTTGGTGGAATATTGGGGAGGTGGAACTTCTGTGATGCCTGTAGTCTGCGTTGATGGCGCGATTAAGTCAGTGAAAGGGACATCGGGGGCCTTAGACATGCTCTGGAGTGCCTCCAGAGTATGCTGAAATGAGGCTAATAACACCCCCGGGAACTCCACAAGACATTGCTTATTCTTAGGCCCGATGTTCTGATACCAGAAAAGGGCCTGTTGGAAGTTACTATCATTCAACTCCGCAATGTTCAAATGCACGTATGCAAATGTATCATCTTCCGCCAGTGAAGGTTCTCGCATAGATTTCTCCCTCACGGCATCGGGATCTTGACCCCCCCGACGCCTCTGATCGGCGGTTGTAGTAGTCGTTTTAGCGACGACACAGAAGAGGATCGATTTATCGTCGCTGATAATACAGACAAGTGCACCTGGTTGTAGACGTTTCGATTGTGCCCACCAATCCCGACGCTTCTGACGGGCGATAGTCTTTGGTTGTGGGAACCTCATCAATAGCTCTAGACCAAATATTCGCTCAAAGGAAGCGCCAACAAGTGCCGCATCTTGATATATGTATGTGGATAGACTTTGTCGATCGCGACTCTTTGTCTGTCGACCCTTGTCCGGTATTGTTTCCAATAGATCACGGACTGCATCTCGCAACTGGCCTACGGTGTCTTCGCGGAGGAGGCGGAACTCTCGGTCAAGGCGTCCAATGATACCGGGAAGATGGAACGACGAGGGATCATTGCTGGGTAAGTATTCCCCCCGGGCTGAGACAACCTCTTCGTTAGTTGGTAGAATACGGATATCAGCAATGTTAGCATGGTCATTGTCATGACGAGGACCTGATGCTGAGAGACGACCAGGAAGATGTTTAGGTAGTGTAAACTTGGCGCATGATCCAATGCTCTGTATTGAGCCTCGAGCGAATGGTAACTTATCTCCCAGCCCAAGGCGACAATTAATGTAACGAATCCACTTGTGAGACTGAAGCATCAGATACTCATCCGATGTCCCATTCAAGTCATCCAATATAGACTCGATATTCTCAACAATAATCTTGAAAGTAGCATCTATGATGTTGTTGGTGTTGCAGTCAATCATCTTTGAGAGTACTGCCAAACTGGCCTCAACAATGGTCAACTTGGATGCGGTCGAATCAGCCGGTGCTATATCTAGCGGCTGAGCCAGATCGACGACGAAGTCAAAAATGATCTTCATTCGCCGACTGCTGATGCCTTGCATGAAGTTATAGATAGTCGCAACTTGCTGCTCGAGCACTGCAGAATCGGCGACCCGTTGGTGCGTGACAATAGTGAAAAGGGGCTGCATCTGTTTAATCCAGATATCTCGTTTCTCATAACTACCGGCGGCATTGGGTATGTGCCTCTCAACAAGAAACCGAATATAAGCAAGACCATCTTCGCCGGAAAGAAGCTTAACAGCTTCCTGGCACCCACCCAAATCCCCGTCAATAAGCTTGACAGCTAGCTCGAAGAAACGATCGCAGGTGGCGCGGCTAGGAGAGAAGCGCCCCTGGCGAAGAAGTCGTTTCCACTCTCGAAGGTCATCCTCCTCTCTTCCGCTCGAACTCGGTCGCTGGCGGCGTGTTGACGGTTCTGTGTGCTGATTTGGTGTCAAGCTGGTCAAATCATGCAAGAATTTGCACCGCGGTCCAAAAGTGCACCTGCCTTTTTGGAAATGCACACAAATGCGTTTTGGGGGACGAGGGTTATTCATGTTATCTTCGTGTTGGGGCTGTTGATCCCCCAGATTCGAAGCTCAACTGTATTGGTGATGATGAAGCCAGATGTGTAGGCCTCGATGTCGTTTTGCAAAATCCAAGCATCTAATGACTGAAAAGTGACAACAGCAGTGATGTAGAGGAGAGATATCATAACCAAGGAGAGTGTGCCTAGAACCTCCACGTTGAAACCCTTGCAAACGCGAGGCACAGTGGGGAATGATCATAGTTGTTGGGGACAACCAGTAGCTGGAAGAGAGGACTTTGGTGGGGTTACATGTCTGCATCTCTACAGAAACCATTGGTATGAAGAGCGGGTTTGAGTAAGAGCTAAGATGCGCGTTGTGTACCACGACATGTGCGAGACCTAGAAGCAAGTTATCGAAACAGTGTAAGAAAGAAAAAGAAAGAAAACGTTTGTCTGGACTCAAACGCACTTCCACATTCAGGGCACACTCATAGCCTAGTTTTTCTTAACTTATTACATATCAGCCGGGGATAGATATCAATTTGATAGGCGAGTCAAATGCTGTTTCTCTTTGTACGATCACTATCAATCAGCCGAAGCGCAGTGGATGGATCTGATGATAGTGTACAACTTGCACTGAGTTCTTTGATTTAGTACATAGCCCGATCTTACTGATGGTATCATGTCGCAAGCAGGACAAACGGTGATTCACTGAGAGGGGCGAATTGCCTGTCAGTCACACTGTAAGATACGCGCTATTGTCTAGATGCAAACGACAAAAAGGTATAGATGTCACCGAGCAACCTAATGCACTAAGAATCAACCAGAACAAAAAGCTAAATTAGAATAATAAGTCAACATAACTTTATCAAGTCACTGTAATACTAAGGCATCGCCATAAATAGTCCGGCAAGTTGGTGAGAATTGGGCATGCAAGTGGAAGTTGGGTGCCATGTCACAGGATGCATCCCGCCCCATGCTCTCATGTTATTGGAGATAGACCATTCAAATAAAACGGTCCGAGATATTATAACTCATATAATAACCTATCGAGGTGTTGTACGACGAAAGATAGAGGTAGACACGCTAGGGTAATAGTACCTAGGTATAGTATGAAAAGGGGAGCCATAGCTGTCATTTCGGGTTGCCCCGGAATAATTTTCCTGCTTTTGCGCCTAACGGAAACACGCATATAGGCCATTCGCCTAGGCCCGTAGTATCAAATCATTATCTTAATATTCTCTGTCCAACCGGGAGAGTGCCAGTAGATTCACCCCTGACCTGCATTACGCTTGAGTGCGTCCGCCACTCGCCAGCGTGTTCCTCATGCACCGGCTGCGTTGTCTGGAACCACGAGTCTGACAAACAAACAAAAGATAAACACACAGCTGCAAGACGTACTGCCTTACAACACAAAACAATACCATTCTATCCTAGTTGTGAACAGCTAGGTCTACCGCTCCAGTTCTCACCAATCTGACGTATACATGTGCAGCGTGGCAGCTGAAAAAATACTGAGCTGCAGACATATTTTAACCGAATCTCAGTGACACAGAGGACGCTTTCTTCTCGCTCGACCGTCGCAAATGTCATAACTATTCCTACGTAATTTGTGTCACTTCCCAGGTGCGGATACATCCTAACCGAGCTTACCTCATGTTAGGTGTTCTATCCCGTACGCGTTTTCTTATGGGCAGCCTTCGTTCGCGGCCATAAGTAAGTAGTTAGGGAGTCAATCAAATAAAACACACTTGCCGTTCCTCCTACCTGCTATATCGACCGAGGAAAGATCAAACACTTCAGGCGCACGTCATGACGAGGCTTATTCAAGCCACGTGTATGTATGAAAACCCTGCGTCCTCTCTCATAGACTTCAAGGCGACAGCTGTCCTTGTATCATCATCACCATAATTATTAACAAATGACGTCAAGTATGAAAAATTCTATTTGACAGTCTATGAGCGCAAGTAACTCCTAGTCTGCCTCGTTCCTCAACTGATGTTCCCCAAACTAAGAGCGCCACGTAGGCGAAAACTCAACCTAGGCCAGAAATAGAGATGCCTACAGTGAGACTAGAGATGTCAGTATTGAGAGACAATTGTATCCTCTTACGGAGAGAGTGGGCATAGAGCTGGGCCATAGGGGGCGTGGTTGATCCTGGTAATATCGGAAGCTAAAGGGGCGGCTTGGCAATCTGTTGTCGAAACAAAATACCACTCTGATAATCAGCAGCTGTAGAATCATGCAGTTCCTATATGACAGTCGTCTTGTAGGAACTTCCCTACGGCCTAGCATTCTCCGGTTATTTTGCTAAGTGTACAGGAATACGAGTTATGCATCATGGTAATATCAATGTAGTTGTCGTTCGTCGAATCCGGAGTATAAAAAACTTATAAAGTTCTGTGGATCTAGTGCCGTGTTGAGGTGGGTCATCCTAAAGATATGCAACTATATTAGTCGGGTTATCCTCGGGACTAGCTCTACCACGGCCAAACTAGACATGGGTATGATATATAGGTCTCTATCACGGGGGACGCTAGCAGGTTCTCAAAGTATATTGAGCGGGTTTAAGTCGATCGTTACCGTAGCCATACTTCCTCCAGTTGAAGACTTGGACGCTCATTCAAGATGGTATATTCACATACTTGTATTTGCCTTAATATAGTTAAGATCGTAATTTTAATCAACCCGAATACGTATTGCAGCCACAAGATTAAGGCTGTTGAGGCAAAGACATAGTATCGGATGAATATAGATGCCATACACTTTAATGAATATGCGAGAGCTAGAATTAAATAGGATTGGCATTTATAAATAATCAATTTAATCAAGAATAATTATTTGGCCTTGATAACAGTCATTCCCCCCTTGGTTGGTAATTCTACTAACTCCCACAAATGTAGAACAGTGCTGATTCTCAGCCTCCAGAACATTCTCCATTAAATCTCCTAGCATGGTCTCTATCGAAAGTGCCATCTGAAGGAATACATCCGCTGACATTTCAATATTGAATGCTAGTTCACTGCCATCATGAGTGAAGCAGGCACTCAGATTTATCATTCCCATCTCAATAATCTCCTTTAGACGGATATTCTGAACCTGTAGCGGCTTGTTGATAAATGTGTCGGCAAGAAGGTGTACCTCAAGCGTTATTTCAGCAAGGCATTGTAAGGTTGCCGTGCTTTCCGTCTCAGACCAGCCATTTTTGAATAGTTCACATATCCTACGTAAAACGACACTAACGTCGTTACATTTGGAACTGATTTTACTACCCAGGAGGTCATTGTAGATGTTCTCTACCGTTTGTGCTTGTGAGTGTTTCATTCTATTGATGGTACTCAGAAAGTCCTTCTGAACGGTACAGTAAATTTGTGCGTAATCGGCAAGAGTCCTAGACCGACCGGAGGTAACGCGTTCGAGATGACCCCTGACGGGTGCTTTCTCTGCACTTGTTTTCTTATCTTTACAGTATTAGCCTTAAGCAAAAAAAAAAAAAAGAGAGAGAGAAAGGAAAAAAGAAAGGAAGAGAAAAACTCAAATGCATTTCCGTAAACTTACCTCTGAGCATATTTGTTAGCTCTGAGCAGTCGGCCCGGAGAGTATCCATCCACCTGACTTCATGCCAGTCACCTCGGTATATACCACATGTTTTGACCACATTGAGAAGAAGCAGTTGCCTAAGATTTGAATGCTCTGGTAGATAATTCACGGCGTAACTAGGATGGAACCCGTTGACTCTGGACGTAGCTAGCAGCTCTGGGCCACATCCCTGGAGACCCACGACACCATATCTATCCGGTTGGCCGACGCCTTCCGTCTCGAGTTTCTGGAGTCCTCCTTTTAAGTCGATTACTTCTTCGCTTTCCAACCTGGCTGTGGAATTTCTGTCCTCGTTGGGAAGCCAGATTCTACCAGCACAAAGGACCACGTCAGGTCGTTTCGCGTAGATAGCCATTCTGGATGCTTCAAATGAATCTTTGAGCGATTTTATTGAAACCGACTCTACCCGCTGCGGAGTGAAAGGCAATAGGTCGATCAAAGAAACGTGTTGTTGCAGAGTCAATGTGTCGCAAGATGCCACTTTGAACAACTCCTCCAATGCTCTAAAGGTTTCACAGTCATGAATAACAGCGTCAATTCCTTTGTCGAAAGGGTGATTATATCGAGGCTGTTTCAAGGTGATAAGTATGCCACCCGTTGTGGCGGGGCCGGCCAGTTGACTTGTAACCCTGATTTCGTCAGTCGGGCGGCCGAGCTTGGCCCCATGCTGTTGTAAAATCGAGATATGCTCACTGGGCTCCGGTCTCTCTTGTTGCAAGGTTGGCTTGCACAACCTTCTAATTCGATGATCAATCGCTACATCAAGACAGATAGTAGGCAAGCTAATTGTTGGCATGTTCTCTTTGGGATATATGGGGTTGGATAGAGGAACAGCATTGTAGCAACGAGTATAACGACTCAATAATAGAGGGGTGACCTGCTATTTTATGATACCGAAATTCATCATACGGGGAAATTTCCTCCAGTTCCTACACTTCCACGGTCACCGAAATGGGGCGTATCAGGCACGCGCATACTGCGTACATTCAACGCCACATTGCATCTCGCTTGTATAGTTCGAAGGAAGAACCCATGTCCTTTTTCGGAGCATGTCGTACGTTACCCTTTCAAGATCCCCCAATGACATATCCCGAATAGACGAACTTTTACGCATATGGACATGCTGCGCGTGAGTAGGATGAAGGGGAACCCAAAATAAATCGATAAAAGAATTGCGCTAAGGCAACGTGATTGCAGGTCTGATGCTCGATTGGAGCCTTGATGTCAACCTTGTCGTAACCTAGGTAAGTACGCGAAGCATCCGAATGAGGAACGAATAACCGCGTGCCCATACGGTTATGGTTAGCTATGTCAACACGCATCAAACCAGGGTTAAGTTCGATTAAATATGCATCAAGTCAGCCGCAACCAGGGGAGACTAGCGCTATAAAAGCCTCTTTGACCGGCCAGACCCTGACCAAAATTGGGCACATGACTGTTTTTAGAGACCCTGGTAAAGCTAAGAGACTGAGCCACAAATTGAGATCGCGATAACGCGATCAAATGCTATACGTTCTCCAAGTACTTCTTCTTCAACACGCGTTGTTCCGCGCATGTAGGGCTCGTGTTCATCCTTTTTTCTCTATGGGGTAGATAGCCATTGGCGGCATTTTAAGAGTAGTTGTGGTTGCAGCGGCCGTGGCTGAAGTTATAGAGTTGTTCAAGGTTACACTCGTTCAATAAAGTTGTTGTTAGAGTGTGTTTTCAGTCCGATATAAGAGACGGGGAAAGACCAGAATAAGTAACTACCTTGTCGCAAGCCCATGCAAGCTACATACACCCTCGACCATCTAGATCCTCCAGTGGCTAAGCACCCATAATATCGCAGCAGATGATTAAGCGATGCATCAACCCATGTAGTATTGGACACTAGTGACCATCCTAGATTCTGAATACTTAAGTACGCAGTAGACACCGCATTGGTCACGTACCTAATTAGCAATATTAATGAGTATCTCATGAAGTGCTATAGCACAATACTATTGCATCTATTGTACCCTGGCTACAGCTTATTGCAAGCCTACCTCGGTAGTAGTATCTTGATATCTACTGCCATAGTTTAAAAACACAAATTTTATCGTAACTAGATTCGGGGGGGGGGGGGGGGGGGGGGGGGGGCGGGGCGGGGGGGGGGGGGGGGGGGGGGGGGGGGGGGGGGGGGGGGGGGGGGGGGGGA
>MU400563.1:0-204458 GCA_022578965.1 Xylaria sp. FL1777 | reverse complement strand
TGTTTTTCCTTTTTGTTAATCCTACCCGGGTTTTTTTTTATTTTTTTATAATGCAATTTTTTAAAAAAAAAAATTTTTTTTTTTTTTTTTACCCCCCCCCCCCCCCCCCCCTAAAAAAAAATATACAATTGTCTACGTAAATACCTAGCTACCTTAGAGGATGAACACAGATAAACTGGTCGACAAATTTATAGCAGTCTCGTATGTCAACACCCTAATATGCGTCCTATGCGTGGGCCGGGATTGGCCTATATGACTCTTTTCCATCGATTACTCATACTCCCACTGATCAGTGTAATAGTTAAAGCGTTTTCGGCGGTAGAACCTATCCGACTCCCATTCACTATATTGTTCCCATGAAGTCGGTTGTGCTACATCAGCTGCCTCAGATTCGGTGTTGTCAGTTTGCGATGTACCGAATGAATAATAGTAGTTTCGGGGGTGTCGGTTCTGGTATACGCTATCGACGTCCGATTCTGGTACATCTGCTTGGTATTCCGAAGTTGAATATTCGTTGCAACCAGAAGACTCGGCATCGCGGGAATGATCATGAACTGGAAAGTAGCCGTATGAAAGGCCAGGTTGAATGCGACCTTTCACTGTAACGCATTCGCCAATGACGTGCTTTTGGTCCCAAGGGCTCCGGTCCAAGTATACGTGTGCCGTACAGCGAACACCGTTTCCCCTAAATTCTCCTGTCAGGTGGTAGTATTGTTCAACCATCCGCTCGCCATTGAAAACGGTGAACAAGTGAGGTGACCCTCTAACCTCGTAGAAATTAATGCCAATTCTTCAAGAAATGAGAAAGGGGTAAGGGGAGGCTAGTATATAATGATAACAGAGGTGCCGTACATGATTCTAACCTTTCTAGCCCCGAGGCGGGCGGCAGTTAAATACAAGAAATGTTCGGTCAACGCTTTAACGAGTGGTTTGGGCTGCTGAGATTCCAGACAGAAATTTACCAGTCTTTCGTCCAAGCATTCAGGTTGCCATGTTATCATAATATTTTTGATGCACCCCGAATCTGCTGCCGTATCGAGAAAGTAATGGTAGTAGTGGTGAGCATAATAAGCCATCGCAAAAAATCCAGAATAACGGAATCGATATGCGTCGAGAGGCTCTTGTAAGCGTTCCTTTGCAAAGCCAGGCTGTGTGGGCGCTCAAATGCAAGAATTTGAAGTTGAACATCTTTCGAGCACAGCGGTGGTGAATGGGTTGAGTTCTCTAGATGTTTTATATTTGCTTTAAGGATGGTCTAGATTCACGTAGGTACTTGGCTACCAGGATCTCTCCCTTGTGTTTTGTTCTCTATCCTCCAAAGATCAGATGGCCAGCTATCATGGGCCTCCTGATCTTAGCTTTTGAGTAATGTTACACAATGTCAACTTTCCGAATTGTGGTAAGCAATGGAGGGTTCCTTGTCAAGGACCATCCTTTACTTATGCTGCTTATAGACATAGATATAACAAAACGTGAACTTAGGGCAATATGAGAATCGGTCCGATTTAGCTATACAAATCTACTTACTTCATTTTCTTAGTAGGTGGATGTAGGTAGCACCATATGGGGCCGGTCAGGTTACGTATAACCTATTGCCTAGCATTTTGTCACACTACCTAAGCTAAGTAGTATTGCGATGTATGTTATTCAGAAATGGGGTTTTCAAAAGGGGCTAGACCTAGCCTATAACTTCATAATGGCCAGGGATGGATTTTGTGCACGTACGTGACTTCCTCTGGGATTTACAATGCTACGACTGATAATTAATAAGGTAGGCATCTACAAATATTAACTGTTTGCTTGAATAGGTGACGTGAGGTACAACCATCGTCACACGTAGTACGGCCCCCTTTGCTTCAAATTAGTGCTGCTTGTACGCTTCCCCGTTTCTTCTCCTCAATAATTGTCTCGGGACATATATAATAAGCTGCAGATGGTCAAGTGCCCAGCATCACTACAATATACTTTTTGTAGTATGACGTATCGCTCTTCTATCTTATTCCGTGGCAGCAATCCTTCTTCTTTAAGCCTACCATTAGCACTCAAACCCTAAAGCTAATTAAAGCTCTATAAGGCTCCAAAGCTCGAATCCCAGAGGAAAGTAACGTCTCAGTTGCCTCGTTGTCCCACCATGACCTCAGATGATCCTCCCCCCGAGCTAGCAGAAGACACTGGAGATTTCGTGGAGTCTGATGATGAGGGTGAAATCGAGGAGACATGCGAACCCCGTAGTCGCTACTTTCGGGATCCCGACACATTTTCAAGTTGGTATTGCCCTATCCGTATCGGCGAAGTGCTCCATAAACAATACAGAATCGAGCATAAGCTAGGTTGGGGCGGTTTCTCCACGGTATGGCTCGCGCGAGACTTGCACACTAATCTTCTTGTCTGCCTCAAAATCCTGAGTATCAGCCAACACTCTCATATGGAGCAACGGATACACTTCGAGATCACAAAAAGGTGCGGGCCAGATATATCTAAGTATCTAATCGTCAGTTTGAATTCGTTCGATCATGCTAGGAATGTCGACCCTCCCGCTAGATTTACATATAAAGTTCTAGTGCTTCCAGTACGAGGTCCAAGTCTAAACACTGTCTGCTTAAAAGTCGAACCTGATATACGGATCCCTGCTTCGAGACATCTTCTCATGGCTGTCAAATGCCTGCATGATGCTGGCATTATACATAGAGGCTAGTTGATCCCTACATTATCAATAGACTTTCTTTTCAGGGTATGAGGCTAAGTTGAAGTACAGATATTAACTCAGGGGCAGCGATGTGGGATATCGAGCGTATCACGCACTGGTCAACGTCGGAAGTATATAAACGTATTCGGCGGCCGCGAAAAGTACCTTTGTGCGACGATGAAAACCGTTACATCGGAGATCTAGTGGAGGACTGGGATGCTACGTGGAACTTTCCATCCGATCTGCTCCGACCCTCCCTATCTCTAGGAGATTTTAGTCACGCAGTCCTTGCCTCGGAGGTGAAGAAGTCGGTTCAGTGGCCGCTCACTTTCTGTGCTCCAGAGAGGTATCACGGTCAGGAAACAACCTTTGCCAGCGACATGTGGGGGTTCATGTTATTATTCGTTCAGCTCTATTCTAGCGTCTGTCTCAGCTATGGCGGCGGCTCTGACCTCGTTTCTCGCGTAGTCGGCGCTCTGGGACCCTTTCCGGAGGAGTGGGAAGGAAATTGCACGCTTATAAATAGCCACGATTGGTGGTACGACCAGACGGGCCAGTTCCCGCATACTGACCATGGTAGCCCATATACAACTCTCGAAGAAAAGTTGGCATACCGCCGACCTGATGCAACGCCTGAAGAGCTTGAGATTGCTTCAAAGGTCATTCGAAAAGGGCTTCGTTATAAACCCGAGGAGCGGATTACCGCGGCACAACTGTTAGAGGACCCATCATTCAAAGCTCTTCTAGCATATTATGAGCGATGACCCTCTAGGTTCATAAGGTGGTCCAGTATTAGGCAATCACCAGTAATGAGCACATCTAGCGGTAATATGTGTTTACGACTAAGCCCTATTATTGAGCTCAGTTTAATATTCCATCATGGGCCTTGAATAGGATAGCCCGAATGCTGAGGATCGTATTTGTTATCACCTCATCCTATCAACAACTAAATTCTTTGTAGATTCTATTTTAACAGTATTGATAATGGAACCGTTTCATCACCCATTAAAACAACGAACCAAACTATCAGTGCCGGCTCCCATCGGTAACCTTTGCAGAAGTTTCTAATCCCTTCAACACTTGCCCTGGCCCGTTCACATGCTACATTTTGTTTCACAAGTGTTGCATCGTGACACCTGAGTTGCGTATCCAGCTCCTACACACTTGGCGTATCGATCACTTTCATCGGGGCACCAATAATGAGGGATTCCGCGTCTTGGGCCGAGATAGCGTCATACGTGGGATCAGTTTCTGCTGCGTGCGACTTTGACACGTAGTCATTGCCCAAAATCTCGCAAATCACTAGCACACATCCCGATATTATCTATCATGACTAGATATCTGCGTAAAATCAAAATTATAATACCTCGTACGAAAATAGAGCGAAGAAACCATGGGGAGGGCTCCCCACTTCAGAATACAAGGAGATAGATAGGCTACACCCTAGTATTTCGAGCAATTAAAGTATGGGGAATAAAGCGATCAACTAAAACGCAACTAATTGAAGCCAAAACTGAAACCAAAACTAAACTAGTTGAGATAACCCTGTCTGTGAAGAATCTATCGGAATAAAGAAAAAAGACTGCAGTTATGGACTTATTTGGCCGTATTACTAAGCTTCACTTAGCTGGCAAGGTCTAGCCACCTACTTCACTCTGCTTCAGTACTTAGAACTACTGAACAACAAAATGACGAAATCTAACCTCTCGGAATTAGTAACTGGTTGTATTAAGACGGGAGCTTGTCCCTCGTTCTTTTCTCGAACGTGAATTTCAGCGAGCCTTTATATCAGGGCTTTTTAGCGAGCGCTGGCATTGATGACGAGGATGAAGTAGGTAGGTGAGAGGAGAGCCGCATCCGTTGACTGCAGCTAAATTTAGGCCTACATATAAGCGGACCGAGCTGCAACCTTCCCCGCGTTAGATGCAACTAGCCACATCGCCAAGGTGCCTAATAAGGACCTACAACTTACGAGTATCTATCCCAGAATTGGAGAGGCCAGAAGATGTTGTATTGGGTTAAGTTTCTAGGCTAGGTCTACAGTGGGGTGGGATACCTAAGTATCCCCTGGACATCGCCTCCTTAAAACACCGTGGGGATCTTTCAGTACCTAGGTAGATAATATAACTCACGTACAGGATTCGTGTCTAAAGGCAACTAACAAGTGCTCGCTCGTCAATTGCATTATTATTAGAACGGAGAGACAGGAAAGAGCAGTTGAGGCCTGATAAGATCGGCAAGGAACCAGTCTTATCTTGCATTACCAAGGTCCCTACTTTAGGTACCTACATACGTACGATAAGGGAAACATCGTCCGACATCGTACAATTGGACATGGGATCTAGGATCGTGAAGAGGCATTAATTACAGAGTCAATATCCAGCACCAATCTAGCTACTTAGTCCTCGAATACACACAATCCCCAAGTGCCTAAGGTCACCTAGTATCTAGTCTATCTATTCAAGTATCTACCCCCCTCCTCGCGAAATGGAACACCGAGCAGCGATTCCCGTGTCTCTGCCAAGAGCCAACCCCACCCGGAGCTACTGGCAGCTAGACGTCGACGAGATCGCCGACGCGCGCTCCACCGCGTCGCTGCCCGACGAGGCGGACACGGTGATCATCGGGAGCGGCATCACCGGCGCCGCCGTGGCCTCCAACCTGCTGGACCGCGGCGCGAGGGACATCGTGATGCTGGAGGCGCGCCAGGCCAGCTCGGGCGCCACGGGTCGGAACGGTCGGTAAAATCTCTACGCTTCTTTTCTTTGCTATCCTTGTTTCCCTAAAGCTGATTGATTGGGGGGAGGGCGGATTTCCTCCTCGCTTCGCAGGCGGACACACGAAGGCCGCGTCGTACCTCAGCTTCCTGCACCATCGGCACGAGCACGGCGCCGAGATGGCGGCGCGGATCGCGCGTCTCGAGCTCGCCAACATCCGCGCCGTGCATGCGTTTGCGCGGGAGCACGGCATTGATTGCGACAGCAACCCCTGTCCCACCGTGGACGTGGTGTATGATGCGAGGCAGTGGGAGTTCGCGCAGAAGGCCGTGCGGGCACTGCAGGCTGCGATGCCGGGCGGCGACGACGCCGCCTTGTACACGTTCCACAGCCCCGAGGAGGTGCGCGAGAGGTTCTACTGCGGCAAGGGCGGCGACGAGGGCCTCTGTGGCGGCGTTTCGTACGAAGCTGGGAGTCTGAACGCGTATAAGTTCGCCATTGGGGTCCTGAAGCTCTGTCTGAAGAGAGGCTTGAACTTGCAGACGAATACGCCGGCTACGAGCGTGAGTCGACGCCCTGGAGGTGAGTACCAGGTCGACACCCCCAGAGGCACTATTATTGCGAGGAGAGTGGTCGTGGCTACGAATGGGTACACGGCGCGCTTGTTGAAGAGATTCCAGGGCATTATCGTGCCGCTGCGCGGCCATGTCACGGCACAGCGGCCTGGGCGGAGTATGCCGGAGAGCGGACTACCGGGCACATACTCCTTCTTCTACGAGAAAGGCTACGACTACATGATCCCACGACCTCAGGGTAGCAAGTTCGAAGGAGACATCATTATCGGCGGTCGGTTGACGAGCGCCGTCTCCGAGGGGTTGAATGAATACGGCACGACGGACGACACAGCCGAGGACGGCGACACGATGCGGGATCTCGGCAACACGCTGCCTCGATATTTTGGCGATAACTGGGGAGACGACCACCCCGATGGCCGGATTCGTGTGCAGTGGACTGGCATCATGGGATACGGGCCTGACGGACTCCCTTTCGTCGGTGAGATGCCGGGGGAGAAGAACCTTTGGGTATCTGCGAGCTTCCAGGGCCATGGCATGGTATTGTGCTGGATGTCTGCGAGGGCCTTGGTGGAGATGATGGAAGATCGCGACGGCGAGGAGCTCCGTAGCTGGTTCCCGGATGTCTTTCGGATTAGCGAGCCGCGGTTTGATTTGACATTCAAGGGTCGCATGCATACTCGTGGTGACCCATCTGCTTAGGAATAATGATAATTGAATGATTACTTCTACGAGGGGTGCCTAATTGAAGAGAGATAGTCACTCTCATACTAATACATTATATCAATACTATTTATTGTTCGTTTGTCCTGTTTTCCTTCAAGTGTGTTTTTTTTTTGTGGGATTTTCCAATTTTGGGGGGGGATAATGTGCGTGATGATTTTCCAAATACAAATTTAAACATCCAAAATCTTGTGTCTCGGCGAACTAGGTTGTCTTCGCATTCGAAAGGACCTATCAACCATGGCACCAACATAATTATTCGGCAAGCTGGCTTGGACGGCAGACAATTTAGAGCACCCAGCCACTCCCTTTTCCCAAACCTCGGAGACTAGTAAACTCAATGTGTTAGTGGCTGGTATAGCCAATCGGGAGGCAACAACAATGCAAGCGATGGCTTACCAAATTTAGAGTTACCAGTGGCGTATTCAATAACCGAAACCTTGTGAGTTTGATTTAATGGCGGTTGTGGCTGGGGCTTATCGTACCCTGCTCTTCCGATGAACTGTGCGTCTGGCTCGTGTGCGTCTGGCTCGTGGGCGAGGAAACCACTTCACCCGTTGTTGGGGTACTTAGGTTCTGCTTTATAGACTGCGGGTCGAATTTGCAGCCGGGGTTCTCAATGGAGAACGAGCATTTTATTTTTGATGCTATACATGAACCGCATTTCCTATTGAGAACACTAGAGTCAGTAAAGTCCGCATGTAGTATGAATGCTTTGACGGTTCGAGCGCGTGTCGGAGTGTATGTAGCAAGAGTAGGACATTCCAGATTGGGAGATTTGCGACGCTGAGACATTCTGAAGAAGGGATTAAGATGTTACAGTGACTCACCATGACTTAAACTTGACGGGATCAAGAGCTACACGGCATTGAAGATGTCGGTCCTTGCAATGAGCGCAACGCTGAGTCGCCTGGACTCCTTTCTCGGGATCGTCGAGGCTCCTTCCTTTGTCCTTCTCTCTCGCCGTCTTCCTCTTTTGCTTCTCTTCGCGTGACAAAACTGGCTTGGGCGACGGGCGTGACACGCGCCGCTTGGGGGGCCTTGAGGCAACGGTAGCTGATGGCAGGGTGGGCAGTGGAACACGTCGGCGCTTAGGTTTGGGAAGGTCGGGCAACTGGGGAGACTGGGGAGGCTGGGGGATTTGAGGAGAGAGCTGAGGAGAGACCTGAGGGAGAGACGGAGAGGTGAGCTGAGAGGGAAGCTGAGTAGGCAAGGTAGCCATGATCCTGATTATCGAGTAGTATGCTAGTACCTGCTTAAAGAGAAAGCGCAAGGCTGTGAAACCCTCTCTAAACAGTTTGGATGGGAAGAGAGATTGGAGACTACACAAGAATCTATAAGTATGCAGAAAAAAATAGACGAGAACAATTATTATGAACGCTCACCTCGTTCGTAGCCAGGTGTTTGTACCAAGGGGTATAAGCAAGATACTGGTTGGTATACACTATGTTGCCAAAAGTGTTGACAGAAAGAGGAGGGGATGGTGGAATATGGCTATGGCCGCATACAAATCGTCCCTTATATACACGAGTGACGGAAGTTTAAGCACAGCATGGCAATAGCAAGAACCGAATGATTCTTGTGTCTGAGTAAGTCACCATAAGTCACCAGAGTCACCAGAGTCACATTGGGGAGCCTATACGCCGATGTCACTAACTTAAAGACCCGCCAGTACGCGAGCAGAGCGAAACTAAAAGATCACATACGCCCCCTCCAAGGAAGTGAGTGTTCAATGACGGGGTCGCTTACTTTTAAACTATTCCTACTTGTACCCAGTTGTCCCGACATATTTGGGCCGCAACCATGCCCCAATGATCCCCTTCCTCAGGCGTATCTCTAGTACGGTGGTGTCTAGTGTCTTGATGAGAATCTCGTGTGATTTAAATCATCGGGATAATATATAGGATACGCACCGTACCGTGCTGCTATAACATAGTAGCCTGACTCTGTTGAGATGTACATTAGTGGCCATTGTATGTGTTGGAAACCCCGGACCATGAAAGAAGTCCGGCATTCCCCCATCAGATGGGACATGAGGATAACCACCCAACGGGAAGAACAAGGCTGAGAGCCACGCGGCGGTGACAGGAATGGGAGACTAGTATAGCTCCATAGTAGTGGCATGAAGCGTACCTAGTTTCTCGCGTACCCGAACCCTATCCTATCTCCTAGTTTAGGTAGAGTAATCGCCCGTAGGCTAAGTACACCTGGGCATGTAGCAATGAGCCCCAGTTGTGAGTACGTGTACCTCGGGGATATGCAGGTACTACTATAGTTAAGGTGCCATCCGATGTATATACCGCCCTATGTAGGCGTGTGTCAGCTGTCTACATGTGTAGGAAAGGTTGATGTATATACCTGCCTAGGTGCCAAGGTAGGTACCAAGGGCCATCGAAAGCCTCCATACCATCGACGTCATTGGCCACGGTGAAAACAGAATTTGGCATGAGCAGGTCCGGGTGAGTAAGTCCGGGTGAGTACATCCCACCCTGCTGGATGGCCCCGGCCTGCGTCCCTCTCGAGAGGTCGGCCCCAACACACATCACTTACAGCTGAGTCCTCCCCTTCCACCTCTTCCAGCGACACTGTCCGGCTTCAATGGCAAAGCATAACCAGCATACTCAATCGCCCATGATGGCATTGGTACCTAGCATGGTCCCTGCTCACCCTTCCAGCCTGCCCACTCTACTCCATACTCTCGAACACGACTGCCAACGACCCCGGCTGGCAGTATAAACTGTAAAACGCTTCGTAGATGATCCGGGCTTGGCCTCTCATCGACTCGACATAGACCTGGGTAGCACTGATGCCAGGCATTACCTAGTCAGGCGAGCAATTGCCATACAACGACCGAACTCTATCCAGGCCCCCAGCCATTCGCATTACCTGATCTGGTGAGTGGACTCTTTGCCGGACTCTTTGAAGGCCGTTGTCGTGCTGATTAAGACTTCGTCTCAATCTCTCTATTCATTTGCTAGACAGTCGTCTCGACCACCTCGCGATTCCGACTCTCCTCTCAACAAGTCCATGGCAACATGTCGATAACAAGAATCGGATCAATCATGCCCCTTATAGGAAAAAATGAAGCGACAACAGCGATCAGGCAGCTGCATCGCCCTCAACCTCCCATGTGCCAAGTGTCATTTCCTGGTGATTGAATTTGGCAGCGGCGGCACCGACATGAGCGACATCATGACCATCAGGACCACTGGAATTCCCCAATACGAATAGCATCTCTTATATCTAGTTAGCAACTAATCGCGGCAATAGAAACACTAGGAACCCGGGAACCCTTCCTGCTTACTCGTATTGTCGCCGCCTCCTAAGGATAACCGACAATGACAGAGATTATACGCGCAGTTGCAACCGAGCGAGACGATGAACGACGTGCATCATAAGTCGTTAGTAGCTTTCGAAGCTGTCGAACGCTAGGCTCCAGACGCTAATGGATCCTGATTGGAGATATTGGCCATACACGAGGCCGCATACCGCCATACTACGGAGAAATCCACCGCTATAGATGGTGGTATCGAGCTGCCGACGACGTGCGCACAATCGGCTAGCATCCGACGACTCGAGTTCCGAGTCCGAAAAGAGAATCACTAGAACGGCGACGCCATGGGGGCTATCACTTGAAAAGGCGACGAGCCCTACATTTCTGACCCAGGTTGTCACCGTCGAGACGTCCTGTGGAGCCTAGTCTCTAGACTCATTGCCTTCAGTTGCGGTTCCGTCCGTCTCGACGAGCTGTAGACAGGCGATTATATGTGGTCAGAATGAGAATTTCGAAGATTTTCCACTTGTCGTCAGAAATAGCTTGCATACAGCTATTTAGATGCTTACTAGCGCTGCGGTTAAAATGTACGTCGAATATTCTCCATGCATTAACTGAGTTATGCTAGACTCGGAAGAACTCCTCTTTTAGATTCGTCTGATCGCGATACGCTTATCTTAAGTTGATTGACAGGCTGCACTCTCAGAGCTTCGACCAGGTGGCAAGGGCTTGGTTATACAAATAGGGGAGCCGAGTATTTCAGGTTAAAACCGACGATAATAAGTACATGAGCGAATATCTGAAAACGCAAGATCTCATATTATCTAGCTTGACACGGCCACCCTGATCCGTAAAGATTTACACTCGCAATTATAGCGTGAACTCAAGCCGATTGCCTGCATAATCCCGAGCGAAGAAGCGCTCCGGGTACTCGACACCCTTGGCACCACTATTCTCGACATCGGGGGCATCGGCTGCTTTAGGTGCACCGGTGCCGCCCCGCTGGAAATGCGCATGGATCTTGCGCCGCAGCTCGAGTAACTGTTCGCCGTCGGCAACGCGGAAACATGGATGTCGGCGTGAATCGAAGGAAAAATCAACAGGGTCTCCGAACGCAATGTGGACCTGCTGCCCCGACGTCCCGATGTCGAACCAGAGGAGAGTGCCCTTTTGTAGAACCGGCACCGCACGCGGGGTCAGGCCTAATGTTGAGCCGTAGAAGGCCGCCGCGTCGTCTAGGGTGTCCGGTGGGACGACGAGGTTGATGTGATGAAGACCAGTTATCATTTTATGGAAGAAGGAAAGAATTAATTGTTCACTTGTTGGTTGCTGCTACTTTTCTGTTCTTACTTCTTCTTCCTTTTATTTAGTTTAGGAATTGGCTAAGCCATCAAATATCGTCGGTTATCGGTAAGTTTCTAGCGCTATGGTCGCCGAGTCTGCTCCGACAAATCGGAGAGCGAACGAGCTGCTGCCAAGAATTGGAGATATGTGGGGGAACTGTTACATATACCTCATCCGGCATTAGGAATATTAACTCGGGGTACTGGACTACAACTCGACGATATTATAGCTTGGTTTTACGGCTAGGCTTGTCTCTAGCCCACACATCCAGTTTTGTATTGAGCTGACACCTTTAATCCCGGAAGAGGTATATATATATATACATACATACCTACAGAAGATGGTATGGAAAGGGAATTATCACTGATGGCTAATTGCCATAGGTAGAATGGTTAACGCTTCAAAATGCTGGTCATTACTTCTTGCCCTTTTTGTTTGTTTGGGGAAATTCCCCTTTTCGCGTGTCTCCCCTTTTATTCGCATTTATTCCATTTTTGGTTAAGACAGGTACTACTTTTCCAATGAGGGGGTGAGGGGTGCCAGCTACCGGTACTAAAAGTCAGAGGCCTTGGCGACAGTATAGATTGGTGCTACAAGCCTATGTTAGACTTTACCTTCGTCTCTGAGTCGAGTTTTATAGGTCTGCTTCGTCTGATGAAAAATATCATCAGCGTCGGTAACTATCTAGGGATTCCGAGTGGGATCTATAATCAAAGAACTAGGCTATATGCTATATGTGACTAGTTGTACTGAAGTTACAATGATAAACTTAGACTTAGAGACGCTCGAGTGTGTAGAATATACTGGTTCTTTTACCACGATGAATCCTTCGTTGCCCGAGGAGACCTTGAGAACTGTACTGGAAAGGCCTAGCAAAGGCAGAATGAGTCACAATTAGTCCTCGAATTAGCCTTTTGGGGGATTATTAGATAGGTAATGGTCTGTTTATTTTTAGAATAGCTCTAAGGGGAGTGGGCGGAATAACCTTGAAGTGTTGACGGGAGAGGATCGTAGGTAAAGACTCCGTCGAAAGCCAGATGTCCGGACTATGGATTTACGTGTGTTAGGGGGTTGGGGTTGTTGTACTGTGTTGTAGAACATTGAAGTCACTGATCACACCAATAGGTGTCAGGGCCAGTCTGTCAAAAATTATGCTTAAACATCAGCCGTCTGCCTAGATAGTTCGCACCATGCGAGAGCTGGTACTTCGGCGTAGCGCGTGACTGAGCCGCCCACCTGCTCACGAGACTAGCCAGCTTATCATGTTTGACGGGGTGAAACGGACGGGTTTCCTCACTGAACTTTTAAGAGTGAAGGCACTGCGGCCTGAGCGTAGGCGAGAACACACGTAGATCCGCTTGTGTATTCTTGTGTAATTCTAAAGCTATAGACAACTATGAATGCTTCTATCTCTAGAGGACATGACCTAAAATCTCATGCGTATGAACCTCTCTTCTTTCTTTCCCTAGTTTATCTGAACAGGAGCCTCTCCCTTCTCTTCAGGGTTGTTCGAGGAAATATTACTATCAAGATGACCATGGTCGGTGACTTCAGTATTGCGTAGATCCCACCCGCCTCCCCATCCGAACCAACCCTTCTCATGAGGTCCTTTGACCACCACCAATATTAAAGCCGTAGTCAGCTGCGCGATATTCAGTGCCCCGGACCACGTCCAGCCGCCTCTTGCATAGAGTGTGTTCCCAATTGCCGTGCCAAAGAGTTGCCCTGCAAATGTGAAGATCATGTAGACGGAATTGACGGCGTTATGCGCGGTCAGATCTACGGTCGAGATAGCGATCCTAGTCGCTACGATGACGGTGTTGACGCCTAGATCGCCGAGGAACGCCCATATGATAGGGCCCGCGAGCGAGAAAGTCCCCACAAACGTCCCGAGGAGGACGGTGCCGAGGGTGACCATCAGCGCGATGAGGAGCGTGCCGTGGGTATGTATGCGCGAGGTGACAAGTCGGGAGACGACGGGATTGAGGAACACGGGCGATATCCCGGCTAGCGCGAAGAGGCCGATTGATAGCGTGGAGAGCTTGAAAACACCTGCAAGCTGGAAGGTCAAGGTGGTCCAGAAACTGGTGAACATGCCCATCGTGAGGAACGCGACAAGAGATGACTGGGTGAGCACGGGGCTGAGGAAAGGGAGCTTCACTATTCGCCACAGTATGGCCGGATAGGATGTCCCGGGCCGCGCTACGGGGTAGTCTTTCAAGAAGAGGAAGAGCAGGACGAAGATTAGTGCTTGCAGCCCGAACGAGAGCCAGTATACGTTTCTCCACGACGTGTACTGCGAGACGATGCCGCTGATGAGACGTGCGATTAGGATGCCAAGGACAACTCCCGACATCACGACTGAGGTCATTGTTGCCTTATCTCGCGGCGGTGCATACTGGACGGTCAGGGGAAACATGAGCTGCGGCGTGACAGTAAGTAGTCCGACGAGAAATGACAGGCCGAGGAATGACGAAAACGAGGTCGTAAGTGTACACCCCAACCACTGCGATACCATTGTCAATAACGAAAAATAAAACACGCAAAGATAGAAACGGACTTCACTCGAATGGAAAGGGGCATCGAGGGATAAGCCCAACCCTACTTACCGCAAAGGCAGTTGAAAAGACCAGCCCTAGCACAAGATATCGCCGACGAAGAATATCCCCTAGTGGGATCACGAACAGCAAGCCTCCGGCGTATCCGGCCTGCGTGACGGAGGGGATCAACGAGGCGCGCTCGTTCGACACGCCGAAGTCCTCCGCGAGGATGTTCAATATGGGGTTTGTGTAGTACAAGTTGGCGACGCTGAACGCGCCAGCCTGTAAGAGCATCAGTCCAGTCCACGAGTCGCATCATCAAATGCCAAGACATATATCCCTCTAGTATAAGAAAACGCCGTTAACAGTCAACACTACCACCTCTCTATGCGTCGTCCGTGCCCCTGCCCCTTTGCACCTTCTCGATAAGCCCGGCCTTCCACTCTGGAGATTGTCGAACGTAGGTAAAGTAGAAATCAGAGCAGCAGAGCAAAATACGTAAAGGAGTAGACATACAAACCCAAAGAGAACGGTAAGACCCCAGGTAAGCTCATGATTGGCATCGGGATCCCATCTCAACCAGGGCGGTGACCAGGCAAGAAGACGCACAAAGCGACTCACTCTCCCGCGGGGGGTCTCATCCTCTGTCCGGGACATCGTAGCCATATCATATTCCAGAATCCAAACCCCCGTCTGCGTATTCTAGGGCTGTCTCTACGATCGGGACTCGTAGGTAAGTTGAAAGCACAGCTATGTTCAAGTTGGGGTAAATCTAGATAAGTAGATAGCCGGATCATGGGAAAAAGGAGGGACGACACGGTCACTGATTGATAACTGGGCCCTTACCCCATATTATTAACCCAGATATATAGATAGATACTACGCAAGCCCATGCTTCTGATTGCACAACTGTGTAGTGATGAAAAATAGATAGATAAATATTGGAAAGGGCGAAGAAAAAGAAAATCAAACGCGGGTAGTCGCTACCTAGGTATCGTTGGCCCCTGCTTACGATGGGGAATGATGGTTGACCTATACATCCACCACGCGGTGGCTTTTAGGAATACCGGTTAATAGGGCCAAACTCGTCTCCAACTTCATTAAACTAGCCGCGTGAAGTGAAAGTAGCATTACGTGACCGTCGAGGAAATAAACAGAGAAAGTGATGAGACTTCAAGTTGTCAGAAACGACCACATAAACTTCTCCTATTTTGAGTAAGACACACATTGGTCAATAGTGGTTTGATATACCTAGGCAAAGGGCCTCTGCTATCTACGAACCTTCGAGGATATTCTCGGCAGGACTTCAGCATGGGCAACTAAATCTCCAGGACGTTGATTGTTGCGGCGTTTTCTTGATTACGCCGTGAGTGCAAGTCAGCACCCGAAGCATGCCGTCCAGGTATGAGCAGCCATTTCTGTATGTAATACAGGTGTAGTAAATATTTTAGTCCAACGTTTCCAGAACCAGAGACTCGGGAGACGAACATCAAGATCAACTCATTCTTCGTATATGATCGTTCCATCACTGATGTCCGTAACGTGAATTGTAAACATCTAAGAGCATTAACACTCGTCGGTAGTAATCGTCCAGCTGGCACCTCCCGTTGTAGTGTGCCACCAGGTTCCGTAAAGTCGAGGGAAGAAGAAACCGTTAGGTCGTCTTGTGAGGTGACAACTACGAGACTTCCGGGGCGATGCCCGTAGTCGCAGCACTGTCACCCACTTTCAGCTCCTCGTCAGGTACACCTACCCCGATACTACCCGAGACACTCAAAGTGCTCGTTGTGCGGTCCATAGGTCGACGCTCATCCCGGCGACCCCCCGCAATCCCAGTGCCACCACCTATTACGCCGCCAATACCGGTAGTCCCGCTCACGCTGACGCTGGTGGTGGTGCTACCACTCTCGCTTCTTCCTCGGCCAACTCCCAACTCGCTCTCCCTGCGGTCTCTAAGCATTTTCTCGAGCTCTTTGACACGTTTCTTCAACATTTCGTTTTCGCGCTTGGCTGAGTCTAATTCACTTCGATAATGAGCCGTCTCCTCATACCGCAGAGTAGCCGGCATCAGTCCAGGCGAGAGCTCCGACCCAGGAGTAGCCGCGATACTGGCGTTGGAAGAAGTCCGATCACGAGCGAAATATCCAGCAGCATGATCTTGGAGAAAACCATGTGACTGTGAATGTGAAGATGGTAGAAAGCCAGAAGTACTCATGTAGGGCTGTGGGGATCGATTACGACTTGAGCTCCTATGCGAAGTCGTGCTGTTCTGTCGACTCATACCAGTAGGACCGCGAGGGTTTCGAGCGGCTTCAAGGATAGAGGCGGCATTTCCCGAGTGTGATTGTGGGATAGGGATCGGGGCAGTAGAACCTTGGGCAGCGGTCTGGCTCAGACTGCGTGTGCTAGCCGTGGAGCTGGTCCGATGATGTCGGCGACCCGTCGGGACCGGAAAGCCTGGTCCAGACAGGAGGTGGGTATCGGTGAAGGACGATGGATGCAGTTGGTCGATGGCAGAGGTCGAGGCGCTCGTCGACGATGCATTTGACGCCACGGAGGAATTCTGAGCCATTCGGAGCATGGTCAAGTCTCGAGATAGGCGGTTTACCTAAGGCCAAGAGTTAGGGAGCCAAGAGCATGGGGAAGGGAGATGGCGTATGGACAGGCGTCTTACCAGCAACTCCTGTTCCTGCTCCAGCTGCGAGTGCAGTTCAGCAGCAGTCAATGGACGCGGGTGACGAATAGGGCCGGGACCAGCACCGACGCCGGTGTTGTCCTGACCTGGGACGAGCGGGGGAGCCATGCCACTGGAGGAAGGGAGCGGGGGTGAAGGGAGATAGCCGGAAGCTCCCTCTTGGAAAGCCTGCTGGTTGGAGGGGAGGATATTGAGGGAAGGCGATGTAGACACAGCGGGGGGTGGCGACGAAGCCCTCTGGGATGTCTGCTGGGGCCGGCTGGTCTGGGCCGAAGACGTGCGACGGGCACGGGCAGCGGCCAGGCCCTGGGGGTTCGGAGGGATGGAGTTGAGATCAGGCATGGTACGACGGTCCAGGTACGATACGATATGTGACACGTCTGCAATACCTGGATCGATATGTTTATGTTTACCTATGTTTATGTGTCTATGTTCTCGGTATTAATCGTCTTGGGTGGCGAAGAGAGAGTGTGCGTATATGTGTATATGTATGTATGTATGTTTCCGTGTAAGTGAGTGGGCGAGAGAGCGAGCGAGCGAGTTGCTTGGGGGAGGAGAAATGAGGATGGATGAATATAAAGATGAGGAATGGGGAATGAGAGAGGCAACCACCTCTATCAGTAGCTGCGACCTGTAAATGTAGTCTAAGTCGAGACGAAAACACAACATAAAGCTCGGTCACATCACAAGTTCAGAGACCAGAGACGTGTAAGTCATCATGTACCGGTGTATAGCGTGTCTGCGTGTGTGTGGTATGGGATGTTTCACCCGGGAGTAGGAGTGGACGTCGTCTGGCGAGATGGTGAGTGGCCGAATCAATTGAGAAGAGCGACGGCAGTAGTGATTGTGACGGCCATGAGAATGGTGGTGGATGTGGTGGATGTGGTGGCGCGTCGATGTGGTGATGGTGCGATGCGCATAAACCCAAGCATAAACCACGGCACAAAAGGGGAGAAACACGAAGTGACGCTTTGTTCCGTAGTCTCGACGTTGCGCCTGCCTGCCCATACACACACTACCTACAGTAAGTACTTACGTGGTCGCGTCTGGCCGTCGCCTCTTCGGATGCTACCGTTGAAGTCTACGTGGGGTAATCTGGAAATCAATTTAACCTTTACGCGACTAGGTAGCCAAGTAGTATACCTAAACGCCTACTAAGCACCTAACTTACTATTATGTAGCTTACACATACCAGTACTTACCTACCTAGGTAGGTACGGTATGTAGTTGCTATGTACCTCGGGTACAGATGTGTGGGGAAATACACAATCTTTCTAAGTACCTAGGTGCTAAGTAGGTCTGTTCATGTGGCTTATGCGCTATGGCTCACACTAGGTACCTAGTTACATGTATGCAGTAGGTGTAAGTACAGTGCATATGTACCAAGCCGAAACAAAGCTCCCCGGCCTCGGTTTTTGCGGCATCACGTTTTGATATCGGGGCATCACCCTAAACCCAACATGGCAACCCCCCCATAAATACCGCCCGGTACCCCACAACTCCTCTTTTTTGCATACAAACTAGGCCTATTTTGATGTTCTGTGGAGTACCTACAAGTATTAACCAGGGTTATGTCAAAAAAAAACAGGGACTTTACTTGCATTACTATAATATAGCGCCCTTACCCGCTAAGACCACTATAATATAGTGCACCTTACTTGCTAACACCGCTATAATATAGCGTACCTTTATTTAACTACCAATTAGCACCTTCCATTTAAACCTTTTACACTGGTAGGTACCTTCAATTAGGTGGAGTTTACAGCTAACTTTTTGTACCTAGGTGTGTTTACCAGATGCACCCCTAGCTTACACCCAAACACTATAAAAAGCAGGCTTGACCGTCGTTTTTATCGGTGTCCACAAGGTGTCTTAGACTATCCCATTTTCTATGGGAAATATGGGGGTGTGGAGACACATGATGGACTTATACCGAAATAGGTTTAAGGTGATGCCCCGATATCAAAACGTGATGCCGCAAAAACCGAGGCCAAGCTCCCCATGTCACTCCACTACGGCCCACTGTTTACCGTGGGTAGCTACCTATGTACTTAAAATACTGAAGTCTGGGAGGTATGACGACATATAACAGATATGATCGCATCGACGATGAATGCGATTGCTATCACGCGTGTCATTTCTACTAAAAAGGTGATGTTTAGCTTAAGTAATGCATGACGTGGTATTGTATCCAAGTGTTGAGACTGCTATATACCTACTGTAGGTAGGTTTGTGAGATTTAATCCATACAATACTTCATTCAACCTTATCTATCCTGACGACTAAGTCATCGTTACCAGCACATCCCATCGATCCCCAAACTCACAACTCAACTATATAAAGCATATAAACAGATTTTTCTTTAATCATGTCTTCCGCATCTCAAAACGAAGGCCGCCAGTCTCCTCCTCCCGAGCGCCAAACCGGCGCCCAGCTACACGACCCCCCTGCCTCTGGGCAAGGAACCGACAGCGCCGACAACAAAGAGCAGACCAACGAAGATCAGCTCAAGGTCAGTAGCGGCTATCCCAATTGTCCCTCATCTCTAATTTTAGCGCCTCGAGAGGGTAAAGTGGTATCGAGAGCATCTACTGATGATTCTCTCTCATACATAGAACCTCACCTCCAACCCGCCGGGTCCCATGGATGCCGCACTAGGCGAAAAGTTCGCCAAAGGATTCGCAAAAAAATAGACACCGCCTAGACGGCCTAAGAACATCCTAGTACATACACTATGGGAGACCGACTCGGGGAACTCTTGCGCGGGTAGCTTTTAATAAATGAATGAACAACTTATGAATATTTGATTGCTTTTGTTTCAAGTAAATTGACGAACCTGTCCCTTTAACTCCTGAAAATAGGCTCTTCGTAGGACGCAAAGGGTGGAGGTGTATAGTATAAGAGTACGAGGTGATAATCCACTCTAGATTATTGACCCAGATAGTCAAATCACATGTAGAATCAGAATATAGTTTGCGTCACATTTGAAGGTTGTATACGAATACCATTAGGCAAAACCCAATAATTATGAATGTCCATTTGCGTATTGTTTAAAAGTACCGCATAGTAATTTTATTCGTTCGATCCATTGCGTAGGGGTTGATTCTAACCAGCTACGTAATTGGTCCCATAACAGAATTGAATAGGAAATCGAGACAGACCCTTTTCGTTACTAAACTCATGGTAATTATAAAATACACTTAGGTCATCATCAATCATGAACTCATCAAGCCAATCGTCCCTGCATGCAAGACTATTTTATGCTTTCTCATCCGAGGCAACCTGGGCATGACTAGAGTCTCCTTGACTTGTGGGGGCTGGCGCCTGAGCTGGTGCACCAGATTGGGAGTTCGAAGTTGCTGGATCATAAATATTAGTGGGTGTAATTATAAGAATATTAAGATTTTTGGTCTTCCGCTCATGGGGGTGATGGGGGGAAGATTCTCTGAAAGAACTGTCGGGCTGTAGATGCAATTTCGTCCTCAAAGCTGCGCGATCGGGCACGTGAGCACCCATTGCAGATACATCTTTGAGGCCGGCATAAACACTTCTCTTCCAGTCCGCGACAGTTGCAGAAATGATCCCCTCTCTTATTGACCACGGGCCCTAAAAGCTGACCTTGCGACATGAACTCACCAGGTTCAGGAGCGGTAGCTCCAGCCTTCTCCTTCTCCTTGCCAAAGACCCGCTCTAGGCCGGAAGCCTTGTAGGCGCTACCACCATGCTCTTCTTTCTTAAGCTCCTTCAAACGTTGGGCTTCGATGTGAATGTCTTGAGCTTGGCGTTGGCTGTCAGTATAAAACTTGACCAGTCGTTTGCCCGTGGGGGTATTCGAGGCTTTCTCGAAGTACGAGGTCAGACCGCCGAAGAGACTATTAGCACGGTTGGTGATGCGGTAAGATTGGTCGGCCGCCTTGGCACGATCGGTGGCATGAAATTTCTGATCGAGCTGGGTTAAGGTGTTCATGAAACGTGTAGATACGCCGCTGTTAAATAACAGATTAGCAATTTATCACATAGAAAGAAACATTAGAGATGCCTCAGCAGACACGTAGCAGAACAGAGACAAGTGCAGGGCCATCGGTAGTAAGACAGACTAATCCGATCTCAGAGATCATAGGAATGCGTACTGCTTATGGTCGAGATCTATGGCGCGCTCAATAGCAGCATCGCCGATGACATAGCCATGTGCAAGATACTCGGCAAGAATGCGACTGCGAGGCTTCTCCTCCTGGGTGATGTGGTCCGTATCGCGATCAGCGCTTGCGGTATGCGGGGCAGCATCGTCGGATTGGCCGTTGGCGGCGGTAACTGCAATCTGCGATGAATCGAGCTCAGTGTTATTGAGGAGCTGGGCTGTCTTGGCAGCTGTCTCCTTCTCGAAAGTTACGGTGGCATCTTGGGTTCCATCGTCGGCTTTGGAGACCTTTATGTCGGTGATCTTGCCGCTATCGAAGCAAGTGGGTTAACGAAAGAAGTCTTGTGATTCATCTACCTGTACATGTAATGTACAATGCAGTGCGACTCGACTCACCAGAAGCTGAAGAACTCCTTGATCTGCTGCTCCTTCGTCTGAGCAGAGATCTTCTTGACGTAGACGGTGAGGTTGGAGGCCATGGTGATGCAAAATATGGGCAAATAAGCCAAGATGCAGCGTGGTAAACAAAGGATTGCTAAGGCAAGATGAAAAGTGAAAAGGGAGAATATCTGTTGTGGTGATGGTTGCAGAGTTGATATCTTTATTAAAATTACTTACACAGCTAAGGAGGAAGAGTATATAGGTACTTACGTAGTAGAGGCATCTAAGGGCAGAAATAGACAGGAGGGGTCCGAAGAGGTGGGCCTAGGTATGATTGATTGATTGATTGATGGGGCATCATGTTTACCTACAGATGCATGTGCCAGGGGCATGTGCCAGGCAAAAAAGGTTACCTAGGTACACATATGCTATCTAAGTTAAGTAGGTTCTCAGTAAGTACCTAGGTAGGTTTCTGGTGACGCATACACTACTTAGGTACTGTAGGTAGTCTAACAACACAACCTTGGGCTGGAACGCGCTTACTTACGGTAGGTACAAAAGATATCGTGTAGTTTGTGTATGTACAGGTAGGCAGCACCTTTTGAAACGAGGGGCTCGAGCCCAAGCAAGAGTGGCCTGAGGGGTTAAAACACGTACCGGTACGTCATACCTATGACATACTTCATTACGCAATAATGTGGCGCAGCTCTGGTTGGTACATAGGCAGCACCTATCCGTGTACTACTGCGTATGTAGTATCTGTGGCTAAACAGATACAGTGCCAAGACTAAGCCAGCCACAGAGTGAGTATGTGGGTATTATAGACCCACCACTTTCACATGCCAACTGTCTACTTCCGGAAGCAGACACATTCTCCCTCTCCCTTTTCTCGCGCCTTGGTAATTAACGTGAATTAGTCGTCAGCAACACCATATTGATTCTTCTAGTGATACCCTCCAATTCCTCCTCGATGCTCGCAATCACTGCACGGCCGCTCGTCTCGCCTAGGGCTATTCGTCATCCCCAGCCTCAACCTCGACACCCACGCCAGCGCCAGGCAAACCACGAAGCCAAATCCCGCCAAGCCGATGCTTGTCCAATACACCGCCCTATAGCTTCTGAGCCTGTTGTGCATTGTCCATCTACCACCCAGGACACTCCTTTCCACCGTCCCCGCGACCCCTAGACCCAGCCCTATGCTGTAGTACGTAGTCATGCAGACCAGGGTGGCTGCTATGCCGCCGTGCTTCTTGTTTACCATCCTCAAAATTATCAACGTAGCTACAGGCACGCTCGTGTACAGGCCCCATGCCATGAATAGTACACTTATGAACAGCTGCTCCCAGTAAGTCTGCCGTGTTCGTATTGTCGACGTGACCACGCCGCCTACCGTGATGCTCATCATGGCGGCGCAAAACATCGCGTACAGTCCGACTCGATGGAGTGCGAATCGCGTTGCCGCCGCGACGCAGCAACCCACTGCTGCCATGGGAGCGAAGTATGCCGTAGTCTATTTACAGCCTTGTCAGCCAAACGGGACTCAACTCTATCCCGGTGCAACTCACCACTATTGGCGATGTTGACTGGATCCTTTCGACAAATTGCCAGCCGTAGAAGACCCAGATGCCGAAACATGACCACCCACAGCCTATAGCCACAAGGATCCAGAATACCTCCCACGACATCGCCGAGTACGGAATCAGAGGTTTGGGGGCGTAGCAAGTTTCTATCATCACAAATAATGCTGCAAGTAAGAGACTCATGATCAGAATGATCCCGATATACGCCTGCTGCCACCCAACTGCATGGGCCTGGCTCCAGGAAAAGCCGAAGAGCCCAAGGGCAGTGCTACCAGTTATCATCCCAGGCAGATCGAGTTCCAAAATCACCGTACGCCATCCAAATACTGGGCTGTGTGTCTGAGGAGCCGAGGGGATCGTGAAACAACTGATAGTCCCGAGTATGATGAGCGTTATAGAATGTGCCCAGTATACCCAAGACCACCATGTCAACTTGGCCAGAATGCTCGCCCCAAGTGCTCCTGCTATGAGGCCAATAGGCGACATTCCGGCATAAAAAGTAAATATGATTGCCTTGCGGACGCCGACTGAACGTGTTGCCCTCAGCAGTGCCAGGCCAGTTGGGAGAGTCAACGCGGCTCCTAGTCCATGGAAAGCTTGACTGATAATGAAAAGAGACTGGGTCGAGTAGAAAGACGCGCCGATGATAAGGGACCAGGCAGCCGACCATGCTAAGCCCAATATGAATACCCGTTTGTTGCCGAAAGTCTCGCCCATCCTACCAGCAATCAAGACAAACGTGCCGAGTGCTACGACGTACGCTGCTATAGAGGAACTGAGGTTGTTGGCGTTCACAACGTGAAACTGAGACCCCACACCCTTCATAATAGGTAGTGTTTGGCCAATCCCTGCTTCTATCACGGAGTCAACTCTGTGTCTTGGCTTTCTACTTGTAAAGGACCACCTACGAGCACATAACTGAGCTGCGCATATTGTTACGACGAACAAGATCTCCGATAACAGTGATATGTTCTGTTTTTCTTGTGGTACTATACCGTCTCGGATGGCGGAGTTCGACTGTTCTTGCCCCGATGGCTTTTCTTCGTATATACTGCTGCTGCGAATCTGTGGTGCCGGAGCTATGCGGGGCTTCTGGACTACCATATAGGTTCGTGATATCTGTAGCGGTGGCTCGGAGTTTCGTCCTGGTACGTGCCTCTCTGTACGTCGAGATAAGTGGGATAATGGTGAACTCGTGGGATGCGATGAAGAATATTCTACGTACCCATCATCAAAATTATCATATCCATCATCGTCGCTATCGGCCGAAAATTTTGATATGGGGTCTGGCACAGGGAGTGACACTCTGTTGACAAAGTTGTTCCATGGCGTATCTAGTTCACTAAAGCTGTAAAGTGTAATATCATGATTATCGCGACTCCAAACCGAATTCCTGAACATAATCTCTTCAACTGCCATAACTTGCCAATGCCGTCGACGCTCACGGGAATGGGTTGGTAGTTTACACTTTGGCATACATAGCTCAATTTGTTATGCGTAGGTACAACATTTCCTCAAAGCTTGATTGCAGTCACCTGCTTATATCACCTGTCTAAGGTATCATCTAAGGATCTTTCATGGTTTTTGCTAACTTTGCTCTTCGTAGCTGCAAACTTAAAGCATATTGGATATTTCTTTGCCGACGCGTGTAGGATCATCAGCATTAGTAATGAGCAGCGGAATAGCATATAATTTGATCGGTCTTTCTTTCTAACTCCTAAATCTTATTGTATTCCATTCGATCTTATGCTATACAGTTTGTACACAAACACTATAGAGCCCTTAGGTTCGCAGCAGGATGCAGAACATGATGTCATCTTTCCATTGATGTCCGGGCCCGCAAGCGTACACCTCGTGTAGCTTGGAGCTTAAATACACGAGCAGTTGAGAGTCTTCCTCGTCAAGTATTCTCAGTTACCATAACATACACAATGCAATCTCGCATCATCAGCACGCTTTCCACGATTATGTGGGTTGCGTTGCGAGATAGGAGGCAGCCGGGACAATAGCTCGTTGTGAACAATAGTACTGAAGTTCGTTTTCAAGCCTAGTTTCAATCTTAGTATAAGTGTATCCCTGGCGGTAGGGGAAAAGCTCGAACAGTGTTGCTCATACATTTGCATAGTTTTTGTGCAGAGGATTCGCGATCTTTCGCGGTCTTGCGCGATCACTAATCTGATCGAGTGAAACCCCATAAACTTACTACCCGAAGCAGTGTCGAGTAATTACAGCCAAATATATGTTGTAGAGTTGAATGTTCTTGGAAATACAGCCCTAATTAACATCGGATGGTTTTCGGGAGTCTGGTATGCGCTGGAATGTTCGCCGCATGCGGTGGGTTGATTTGAGTGAGATATCCTGCGTCTTTGTTTTCGAACACCGACTTCGGGTCCAGCCGTGAGACATTCAAAACGCGTATTTCTTTGTCGCAAATATCTGACAAGACCTAGGTAATACCCTCACAGTTACTTGGAAACCTCTACTTTCGTTCAGCCACGGAGATCAACTAGAACTCATCTTACGTATTTAGAGCCTCACAAGCACTATTCTCTCTCGGAGCAACGAGGATTCCCTTAATATTTTCTCTTGAGTGAAATAAAGGCTACAGGTTAGCCGACTATTTAGAGGGTTTAACCATCATGGCTGGCTCTTCCATAGCAGAGAGTGATGGAGGTGACGATTCTCTTTACGGCCCAGAGCCAACATCAGGAATCGCAACGCCGGAATCGCAAGATCATGATCTGCAAAACACCGAGACCAAGAATATAGAGCTTCCAGATTCTGGTCATCAAGACCCTTTACCTCAAGAATCCGACTCAAAAGACTCTAATACTGGAGAGGCAGAACCTCGAAACCCAGACAAAGAAGATAATGATCCTCAAGACCCAGAATCCAAAGGACCCGATCCTGAAGAACTTGAACCTCAAAATTCAGAAACTAAAGACGTACAACTGCAAGAGCCCGACATTCAGGACCCTAGTCCTCAAGATCCAGCTCTTCGTAATTCCGATCCTGAGCTTCTTGATGATCAGTCACCTGACTCACAGAGCCCTGATCCTCAAGCTTCTAAGGCTCGGTCTTGCAGTCCTGCACCTAACTCTAAAGCTTCCAGTCCTAGAATCTCTGACCTCGGGAGTCCTAAATCTACGACTGCTGGCCCTGTGGCAATGGTGGCCGCGATTTTCGCTGAAAGTTCCGAATCTTCGTCACCTTCTCCGGCGTCCACTCTAGCTTCTTTAAGTTTACACTCACATAAGGATCCAGAGCAGAGGAAGAAGGAGAGAGAAGCCAGAAAACGAGATAAGAAAAGAAAGGTAGCCGAATCGCTCCGAATACAAAATGAGGCTATCCAGAGACTTCGCGAGCAGCTCAAATACGGCCGCTTAGCAATTTGTGTAGGCTCAGGTGTAACTCTCTACTCAGCCCCGAGCCAAACACAACGCCTCTCGTGGTGGGGACTTAGTAGGTAATTCCAAGCTACCAAACATCCTTTACACCATTACCAACAGCCAGGACACTCTACCTGGCTTATTCTATCCTCAGAAGAGCTTTCATGCTCTGATTCTCCAATACGGCGCCGCGCATACATAAACGGAACTACTAACTTTATAAATAGTGTCGAATGCTTTGGATTATTTTGAGGATCAGGCTTCCGGCCTCACTACGCAGCCAATAAATAAAGCAGACCTGGCCACTGCCAGGGAGATATTGAAGAAGAACAACCCCACTGAGGCGGACCGCGAGGGTGTCACAAATAGAATCCAAAAACTTCTGGCCAGTCGTGTTGACTTAGAGACAACGTGGAGTGAGTGGAAATCTAGCTGTCACTTATTAGAGCACTTTACCTGAGCGCGTCTCAGTCTCTATCAATGGCCTCAAGACTAATTTATTCTCTCAGTAAGAGCTCAATTCCAAAACTTATATAAGGACCATGTAGATCAGGTTGAAATACTAGACGCTATAAAGCTGCTTCAGCAACAAGGCGCATTGCTATTCACGACAAATTATGATGACTTACTGGAGAGTCACTGTGACCTAGACTCCATTGATGCGTCAGACCCGAAAGCCCTATTGTCATACAGACGAGGTTCTCGACCCGGCGTCTTCCATCCTCATGGATTCTGGAAGAACCCAAAGCATATAGTGCTGTCCGCGGAGCAATACTGGGGCGTTAAGAACGACAAGGTTGTCCAAGAGACACTACAGCATATCTTAGACACGAAAACTGTTCTATTCGTCGGCTGTGGTGGTGGTTTGTCCGATCCAAACTTCGGATCACTTATTAACTGGGTCGGCGAGAGGAACGTTGGAACCAGCGCAAGCCACTACATTCTGCTCCAGCGTAGTGAACAGAACCCGGTAACTCAGTTACCCCTGATTCACTTGAGATGTGAATCTTTTGACGACATCCCACGGTTCCTAAAAGATCTTCTAGACCCATCCGAACGGCGGGAGGGCAATCGTAAGTTATGATATCACACGCTTCGGGGACTCAACTAATTCTCGACAGTCGCGGAATTACCCTGGGACCGGGAGCGAATGAGAATTCATAAGTGGCTAGAGCCTATAAACCAGTCTGGATTTCTCAACGATATCTTAAATCTTCAAGGCCCTAATAGGTTTGACCGGCAAGTAACGCTCAGTGAAGATGTTTGGTCCATGAACACTCCTTCTCGCATAAGAGTGAGGGGAGAACGTAAGCGGTACTTCCCTTAAACTACATGCTTTTTTGGCTAACTGAGTCATAATATGTAGAGGGGTTTGGTAAAACAATGTTCTGCGCCTCCGTCATCCATCATACATTAAGGAACTGCAGATTGGGTGCTTGGAAACGGAATCGAGACTCACTTGCCTATTTCTTCTGTACGACATACGATCCTCACATTGAAGTACCTAAAATTCAGCGATATGACTTAAATCTATTCCTGCGAACAGTTATTTCGCAGCTTTGCCCACCAGAAAATGTCTTCGACTCCCTACGTACCCTCTACACGGAGTGCACGAGACATCATCCAGCGAGATTACCCACAAACGACGAGCTCCAGGCGGTCTTTATCGAGATCATCAAGGATCTCGACAAGCCGCCTGCTCCTAAGCATGGAGATCCGGTGACCCCTGGTGAGACATACCTCATTATAGACGAGCTGGAGACGCTTCCGGGGAATCTAAAAAACCCATACTCAAGATTTATCAAAGCGATTACCAGCCTATCGCTAGAGCATTTCCATATTCTTGTCGCAGCTGAGAGCCCCCTCACAGTCGGGGTTGACCCGCCAGCACGACTCAAGAAAACGCTGAAAGGAAAAAGGTCCAGAAGGGGCCAGAAGGTAATAAAAGCATCACAAACTCCAAAATCGTCTGCAAGCAATTGGGTGGAAGTTGCGGTCAACTGGGAAACAACAGGGACGGCCAGGATGGAATGGCTTAGGGATCACTTTACGAACGACCCCACCCTGGCGTATTACGCGAACATCCGTGAGGATATCATGTCCGAGATCCATGCGTCTGCCCAAAAGTAAGTGCTTAGTTAAACTCTAGAAACTTGCTTCGGCGAATAGTTTTACTAACTTGAGCTTTCTTGTAGCTTCCGATGGGTATACTGGAGACTCAACCTCCTGGGCCAGGTAATAGGTGCAGAGACTATGAGCGACGATGATTTGGGGCAGATCGCGATAGGTGTGTTGGAAGATGGTTCCGAACACAACGACGATGAGGGCAGTGATTACGCTGTTGACGACGCTAGTGGCGACACCGAGGTCCTCCCGGGGGGAAAACGATCCAAAAAGGACAGCAAGTTGGGCGGGAACAAGAAAAGGCAGAAGATGTGAGCTATATCTGCTTAAAAAGTTGGGAGAGGACAAAGAAATAATTACTATTTTCTGCACTCCATCAGCTGTATGGAGGATACTGCATGCGATCATAGATAGTATGGAACTTCAATTTGACATCGTCCTAGGAGGCATGGAACTACGAGTTGAGAGAAGACTTGAGGTTTGATAGGGAGGCCATTTGGAGGGGGAGTCTTAGTTCGATTTCTGAAGTAGACACCATCTATCGTTGCTAGCAATTGTATTAGATCTACCAGAACCTGTATTTTAGTCTTGATTGTATTAGTTGTCCGAAAAAGTAATGTCTTTGCCGAGGAACCTCGTTCGCAGAGCGACGAGGCACTTGATATGTAACACATGTTTTTTCCGTAATTTTTCGTTGTTTGGCGCACGCGTTTAACCCCATTGCGTGCGCACCTCCTTATGCTCTGTCCCGTCTGGGGCGTGATATCTATCTTGTGTACGGCGGGTGTGGCGCTCACCGTTGTCGCTGGTATCTACATCACCATAACGCAAGTTGAATGTGTCACTGAGATAGTCATGCTCGTCGTCGGGATGACGCGATTTGATCATGGTCGGCAGACTGCCAACTTGTCCAGGGAAAGTGACTCTGGTAGGTAAATACGCTAAGGTTTAGAGAAGATCGTGATATCGGGCGAGACCGAGGCTTCGGAGATACCACTGCCCCTACATGAGAAGGGGAATATTCAAGATTGAGGAACTGGTCTTGGTGGCATATATTCACATAGGGTTTCCGCTGATAAATATTCTTCAATAGGTTTGAAGTATAAGGCCTACCCCTTTTACCGGATAGACTTTAGCCGGACCGATGACCTGCACGACGAAGCAAAGGTAGCACCCATTCGGTCCCTCGATCCAGAAATATTAGTTAATCGTGAATATGCGATCATACCGCAGCTCTTCCCGACCGACGCCTTCGAATAAGCCCGGTGCCACTGCCTCAAGATGCGACTCTATTGATTTCACCGCTTTTAAGGGCACATGCGGTGGGATGTGCACAGAGGGCCCGGCAATTGGTTGAATGCGGAGTCGCTGGGTAGTATCAAGTTTGAGGCTATACAACGAAAACTGCATATTCAGGTGGCTGCCTTATTGGAGGCAGACTGGCTAGGCATAAAGTTGTGGTGGCGCAGAGAACTAGCTACCCCGAGTATTCCGTCTTACCTCCATTTGCACTTACCGTTGTTTTTATACAATGTCTCCTCATCACTCCCAGTCCAGGTTTTCGCGCTCACGATACCGGAAAGAGAAGATTGCGCGAATGGACAGGAATATGCATATACATCTAAGGTGGGAGGAGGCGGAACAGTCACCCTGGATAGGGATGATAGCCAATGCGAGAGATGAAGAGCAGAGGCGGATCAAGCAGGAGGCGGCAGATCGAAGGAGGATGGAGACGATAAGGCAAATGAGAATGAATATGATAAAGGCAAGCCCTAGACAAACCAATCTCGTGTCACGATACGATGTCAACTACTCTGGTTTGACTTGGGTCGAAGATATCCCGCCCATGACACCATTCGTGATTGGGGAGGCCTCCTGGTTTGAGGAAAAAAGCCGCTTTCCAATAAAACTACCGTGGGCTGCCTGTCCCGTGAGGGATTGTGTGCTACCAAGCGGCCATGGGGCTTCGCATGAAATTTGGAGGCCGTGCGGCGTGAAAGGCTGTCTTCGGCACCAAGACCATGACGGCGGCCACCGGATGAGAAGTGAAGAATTGCGAGACGCTAATATTAGGCTCGAAAGGGAAGCACAAGCAGCGAAGGGGTTTTGGAAAACACTTTCAGATTTAGTCCTTGAAGCTATGAGATGCCGTCAGATTGAAAATGAATGGGGACCGGAAATAGCGAAAATTGGAGCAAGAGCAGTTAAAACTAGCAGAAAGAAGTCTCTCATTCCACCTCCGAGCTTACCGAGAGGACAACCTTCGTCGCCCTATCGTGGATTTGTCCTAGACAGTCAACAGATTCGCTTATTCCGATTGGATCCGAGAACAACAGCCTCCAGAATCACTGGCTCTTTCACCTGCGCAGAGTTGTCCTCGTGTCCTGCGTATACTGCACTTTCATACACGTGGGGTGACGGGGCAATCAATCGGAAGATCGCGATCTCGAACCACGTCCAGCTCGCCATCAGAGAGAATCTTTGGTCGTTTCTATCCTTACAGAGCTCAGTAATTACTGAGCCGACCTTATTCTGGATTGATGCGATCTGCATCGATCAGTCAAATACCCACGAGCGCAACCACCAGGTTGGACTTATGAAACAGATCTACGCAAACGCCGCCAAGGTCTACGTATGGCTTGGGCAAGAGGCCGAGAACAGCGACATAGCGATGCGGTTCGTGACAGCACAGGCGTCCAGACTACTCCGCCGAAGAGGTCTAGGATACTATCCGCTATGGACAAGGCAGCAAGGCGAAGCTCTCCATAGCTTGTGCGAACGACCATACTGGAGACGCATGTGGATAATACAAGAACTCCTTCACGCCAACAACATCAGCGTCTGGTGCGGCTCGCTCTACTTCTCGTGGGTTGACTTAGAGAAGCTCTATCTGAAACTCAAAACAGTCGAAGAGGCCAACTGGTTCGCGCACCACAAGTTCCACATGACGGTCCTGCACAGCTCCGCCGCCGTCATGATATGGCAGCGAGCGCATTGGAGACATCCCGACACCCCGGTCCCGCACCTACAAACCCTGATCGGAATCTTCCGAGACTGGCACTGCTCGGATCTCAGGGATAAGGTCTTTGCATTGTCTGGCATGGCGACGGAGGAGTCGGTCGTGGTGCCTGACTACGCACTCACCATACGCCATGTGTATTTCGCGGTTATGCGGAAGTTCCAGGGCGAAGAGGAGCATTTCGGCACGATGCTCTTGCAAATTCTCGGTATTGCTGGTAGAGATGTCTAGCTAAGACTAGGCACATACAGATGGAGTGGTTGAATGGGCTAATTAGCCCTTTGAGTAGGTAAGTAAGCCTAGGCTTAGTCACGTAGGAAAAATAGGGGTATAAGTACCGTTCGGAATTGCGAAGGGCTCACCTCACGAAAAGCAAGAACATCACGGAGGATTGCTACGGTCGTTTTATTTACTTCAATTGATTGCGTTTCTCTTGATCATCTTATTCCCCGAGGCATAATTCAGTTAGCTACTTGGATGCGTAGGCTACGGCTTATCTCCTTGTATCGGGAGATAAGTTCACTACCTATAGTTTCATCGCTCCATTTCAGTGTACAGTACATATTACTATGCTCTAAATAATTAGTTAATTTACATAGCCCAAGGACTAGATGTTTTAAGATCCGGCAACAGTAAGCTCCATACTATTTACAGTCCACTCAACGTAGATGCCGAGAAAATGAGAAACGCTCACTAGAATGCCACAAGATCGTTCAGTGCATCGCTGTTTCGTCGGACTGACTAGCATAATAATCGTGCGGTGATGTAATTGCATCTATATCGAAGTAATTCTATAAGCTCGTCTAATATCAAGGAGAACTTGCGCCTTTGATGAGCTTAGGATACTCCTCCCCGCCTTCTGCCATGCCATCGATGAGTGCCGCAACACCAGGGTGCAGCCCTGCCGAGACTGCTCTAGCCATCCATTCCGCTCGAGGGACGATATCGTAGGGCGCGCCTTGGTCTTTCAGGCCAAGACCTGCCAGCGTGTCGAGAGGAATCACCTTATCCCCAACCTCATGCACGTACGTGACCTTTGCACCGCGCGAATCACTAGCAAACAGCTGTCTAGAGATATCCTCACACACGCTGCGCACGTTAACCAAATCCAGGGCCCCATCTTTTCTTTCCATAGTGGGCACGGCTCTAAGCTTCTTCACATAAGCTAGGAAGGCATTGATCCAATCCTTCTCCGCCGTGGGACCAATGGCATCGCTTCCTTCCCGTATGATGGTCGAAGGCCGATGGATGACGATGCGCATCTCGTATTCCGCGCTCATCCGCTCGAGAAATCTCTCGCACGCGTACTTGGTGCATGCGTACCCGAATGAACCATCCGGGGTCTTCTCGGGTGGGACAATTATAGAACTAGGGGGGAACCCGGTAACCGAGCTCTTCTCGTGGTAGATGCCTAAACCGGCTGACGAGATGTAGTGGAAGGGGATCTGCCGCGGGAGACAGAGCCGCGCGAGCGCGACCGTCGAGCCGACGTTTGCGGCCTGAACGTCAACGTAGTGCTTGAGATGGGACGTATCTGCCGCATTATGCACTACGACGTCGGCCTCCGCAAATATTTCTTCGGCTTGTTGGTCGGACAATCCGAGGAGTGGATCAGCTAGGTCCCCGTCATAGTAAGAGATTCGCGGATCTTGCGGAAGTGTTTTTTGTTTTAAGCGGAGGGCAAGAGAGCGGACTGCTGGACATATGACTTTTTCCACGCTTGAAAAGGACAGGAAATGAGATAGCATGTGGTGCCCGAGAAGCCCAGTCGACCCTGTCAGGACTATGATGCGAGGAGGATAGCGGACTGGATGCAGCTCAGTGTTGATGATTACATTGGCCATGTCTGCAGGCGGACATGACTCTGAATTCCAATCAATTGGACTGTCGTGCGTCATCTTAGTCTTCTTTAGGCCATTGGTTTCTGATTTTGTAGGTAGAGTTGGAGAAGGGTTTTCGGGGTCTTGCGAGGTATGAGATTGAGATTCCCCGTTGATACCATTATGGTTGATCTGGAACTCCGAAGTTTGAGGAGCCGCCTTCTCACCGTTCGCGCCGGGTAAAAGCTCCGGCGGTAAGCTCTCGATCGCGAACTGGATAAGCGATGCCATGGTGTTGTTGCTCATGATCTTTAACACAGGGACATTCACTTGTAGGTGCTTTAAAAACCACGATCGAATGTCGACAGATATCAGCGAGTCTAGACCGATTTCGTTGCCGCGCGAAGCCATCAGGTCTTGATCTGAAGTTGATACTTGTAGAACAACACGTAATTGCGCGGCGAATGCACCTGAATCAAGTTAGTGTGTAACTCAGAGCTTGTGATAAAGAGTTATACATACCCTCAATAACGCGATAGGCTTCCTGTTCTGACTGACACTGCCGTAGTTGCTCGCCGAGCGCCAACGCTACATCATCTTGCTTTTCGTCTACAATAGTCTCCTGGGCAGTCACGAAGGCAGAGAACCTAGGGTTGGTACACCAGTTAGGTGCATTAGGTGCATAGGCAGCTTCGAGAGATACTTCGGTGAGACCCAACGTCAATTCGGGACCATGAGGAGAGTCTCGCCTGCAAGCCTCGATTGCCTCCGAAATGGCCTGGCACCAGTCCTCCTCGGACAACCTCTGAAGAAGATATCGTTCGACGATGCTATCTTGTTCCTTCAGTGACTGCCGTGCCACATAGCCCGCGCCGATGATAGCTCCGATGTTGACTGCTGCCGAACGCAGCCCTCGCTTGCGACGGTGGGCGGCAAGGCCGCACATGAAAGTGTTGGCTGCTGCGTAATTTGCTTGACCTGCGTTTCCGATGACGGAGTTTATAGATGAGACCAACAAGAAAAAATCGAGATCGGTTTCGTAGAAAATTCGGTCCAGGTATATGCTTCCGTCGACCTTGGGTCCCATGACCTCCCTGAACTGTTCAAAAGTCATGTTACGGAGCAAGGTATCGTGTAACACCATGGCACCCTGAATCACGCCTAGTATTGGGGGAAGAGTAGCGCAAATATGAGCATGAACAGACTGTAGCTTTTGTTCGTTCATGATATCACTAGAAAGGGTAAAACGACACTGTTAGAAAAAAAGGGTTGTCTGTCTCAGTAGCATCAGGGGCATGGAATCTTACCAAGGCAGCACCACGACATTGACACCTTTTCGCTTGTGAGCTGAAATCCAGCCCGGGTCAATCTCGGGGTCTCTGCTAGTGATGACGACGTTCGTTGAACCATTGCTGATGAGCCAATCTACCAATGAAATACCCAAAGCGCGAGATATTCCAACAATCCAGTATGTACCGTAACTCTTAAACCTGGGCATTCTATCAAGCCTAGAGACAGTGACGGGGAGGAGTTCAGTATTGGCCCAATCCACTATGTCTAGGAAGTCTTCTGGTTCGCCACCCTTGACTAAGGCATCGAGACTGACTACATTTGGGAAAGCTGTCTGAGCTGCATCTGGGAACTGTTGAACATCCTTGAGGATGGAATGCAAAAGACTCCCTTCTACGTCTGTGAGATCTGACAAAGGCTCAGAAGCTATCGTAGAATAGAGCGTTTCCGCAGTCACGAAACTTTGACATCGCCCGTGGAGACATTTCATGAGAATTCTCTCGTTGTTAGCTGCTTGAGTATGTGCCCGAGAGAATCCGACGAAAGATGACAGCTTCGCTGGTAGAAAAATATCGTCGACGTCTGACTGTGTTATGTGCTGGGGCAGTCGAATCAACGATGACCTAGCTTCTCCTCCAGCTAAGTCAGTTGTATAGACAATCTTGACCCCCTTTTCCGAGGCCTGGGAGGTGAGGGCCTGGGCGACAATTTCCGGTGCATTATGGACAATTATGGTTTGACCCCTGTGCTGAGTGCATAAAATTTCTGCAGCAACTAGGTGCGCAGATACTATTGAGAGATAGTCTGTGTCAGAAAGACCTGGGTGGGCAGAATAGGCAAACAAGGAATTCTTTGGTGCCGTGAAGATACTTGAAACCGCCGTCGATGATAATGTTAGGTACTCTGCACCAGTTTCCGTGCATGACGATAGAACTATGAATTGGTTTCCAACGGAGGTCTTAACGGCGGATATGGTGGAAAGCTTTGTGTGTAGCTTGATTGATGGTTGGACAGCGTCTGTGCTGACTAATGAAGCCTCATTAAGGGGTAATTTGCTGGCAATGTAAGAGCCCTTGTAAAACTCCAAAGAGACTGGAATTTCCAACGCTTTAAATTCAACCTCGTGGGAAATTAGTTTCTGGTCCGAGTTGTAACGATCATTCAGCTCTGGTATCTGTTCTATTCGGGCAAGAAGCTGGTGGCCGTCACTATCCTTGACAATTTCGGGCTCTTCGCTCCAAAGAACGTTATCGTTCTTCCTGGCCGTAGCGTGAAAACGTAAAAGAGTCTCAGCTAAGTATTCTGGCGTCGTTGCTTCGAGATCTGTGACCTCGAGCTGTTGAATTCTCAAATCCGGTGCTTCGTTAACCGCGACACGGCTTAGTCCAATTGTCATCTGAGAGAAAGGCTCGTCTGCTAACCGGCCACTCGTCACCCACAGCAAAGTTTTGCCAGTCTGAAACAGGCTCCTGAGAGCCATGAACCGCTCTGCTGTAATTCCCTTGAAGACTGGAGAATCTAGCTCTGTCAAGCAAAGAACTGTCGAGCTTGCATCTACTAAAATGTAATCGACATCCAAGAGCGTTGGAAAGGCGTGACAGCGTTTGACAAAGGTTTGCGATGTGAATATGTCCTGTAGATTAGTAACGAGATGTGAAGTTCGAGTGGTCTGGCCGCCAATGATGACCAGCTTCTCGATCGTAGGGACCTCCCATGAGACGCGCAAAGGTTCTCGTAGAAAGCTTACATAATCATCAACGGCTTGAGAGACGAAATGGAAAACGCTGTATGATTCCTGAAATTCTTTGGGAGGACTGGTGTCAACTCCAGAGAAGCCTGCGGCCTGGAGATGCTTGTCCCAGTCTTGGATAGGGACGTAAGGAGACAGAACTCTTCCTTCCTTCGCTCCAACCCACCAGCCCGACAAAGGTCCAAAGATAAATCCCATGGTTGCGGCGCCCTCCCACGCATCCTGGCCTTCACCCACAATGAGGAAACCCCCAGGTTTGAGCAGCCTGCGGATGTTACGAAGGCAGCGTGTGATGTCGCTTGTGGCGTGCAGAATGAAGAAGCACACAACTAAATCGTAAGTTCCTTCGGGAAATCCCTGCTCAATGGGGTCGTTCTCTACGTTCAACGTCTTGAATACCATTCGGTCTTTGTATCGTGAAAATGTCGAAGAGGCGTTTTCAAAGAAAGCCGCGGAGATGTCCGTATATGTGTAAGAAGAGAAACTCGAATTTATCTCTCTAAACATTGCCTTTGTTGCTCCTCCAGTGCCGGCCCCTTGAAATAATTCGTTAGTCACAGGCAAACCCTGCTATACAGGCAAGGAGACATACCTATCTCAAGGATATTCATATGCGGATACCGATCCGTGAGCTGCTTCACAGTTCGACTAAGCCAGCCAGCAGACTGTTTCAGTCCCAATGCGTCGACATAATAGCGATCTAGAATGTCATTATTGCCTTCGCGAAGGTACTCTAACATAGTACCTTCCCCAGCAAAGACTGAAGGCATCTTCGTTCCAACGAGATGCATGATTTCAACATCCGGACAATGGGAAAACGGCTTGCTGGCTTCAATGACATCCTCGAGAGAGTCTTCCAACCAGTCTTGCTGATACCATTTATGCCTTCCAGCCTCTGCTACACTTGCAGTATGTCTTGCAAAGGTAAGGTAACTGTCTGTCGGATCTTGAAATCTTGATGGGTGATCCTTTGGTATCTCCCGGTCAAATTTCCTAAGGTAGAAGATTGCTATTCTTTCAAGCAAGTTAATTGTGACGCTATTTTCTTGAGTCAGGGGTATGCCACGCGCGGCTACCGAGCCATCCGGTTGACTGAGAATCAGATTAGCCTTTGAGAAGATCTTCCGGTCGTCTGTCCCTGAGTTTCCGAGGGGGATGAAAACGGCGTCTTGGATTCGTATAGCGACATGCTGAGATGAGCCTCGAGATACGTAAGAATGACCGATGATTCCTCGCTGGGCGAGTTTTCTTGATGTTACAGTTCCATCAATCGAAAACGAGGTATCTTGTGTTCCTGGTGCTATACTTAATGCTGCAGGATTGAAAATGATCTCGCCGATGGTAGTTGGCAAGTGAAGGGCGCGTAAGCGGCCGTCATAAGGATAACTATAAGCCAACATAATAGATTGTAGGCAAGCGTCCAATTCCGAGGGAGGTATCAGCAAAGCTTCGTCATCCTTGTCAAGCGGTCCTGGTAGTACTAAACAGCTTGACCGCGCGTGTTTCCGCCGCATTGATGCTAAGGACCGGAAACGACCGCTGAATTCGTAGCCAAGATCCCTAAGTGCAGCGTAGAAATGCTCATGATCAACCTCTATCATGTGCGGCGGCTCCTGTTTTCGCACAGAAAGCAGAGTCTCGTCGGCCTCGCCCAGTTCCACTTCGACATCACCGCTTGCGACGAGAACAAGGTCTTCAGTTTGTTCGGTCGAGACAGCAGCAGAGTATGTGAAATGGGCTATCACTCGGTCTGGAAGCTGACTGGTGATGTTGACGATGGAAATAGCGGCTTCTATTCCCCCATCATTCTCATCGAAAACTATAGCCTGGTGTATCACAAACTCGCGAAGCTTGATCAACTGGACCCCCTGACCCGGAGCTATAGTTTCACTCATGTAACGAGCTGCCTCTATAGCCGCGCATATATAACCAGCTGCGGGAAAGACAATCTGGCCTTGGACCCGATGGCCAATAAGCCATTGCATCTCTTTGACACGGAGTAAGTGCTTCCAGCTTAGATGATGGGATGCGCTATCAGCCGACTCATGACCCAAAAGGGGGTGAACACCGACTGCTTGTCTCCTTAACTTGCGAGAAGCACGAGACTCGTGCCAATATCTAGTTGCATGATTCCAGGGGTATGTGGGAAGGCCTTTTAGGAGGTGGTACTGATGCTTCTCACCCGTCATGGCACGCTCGTAGCTATCAAGATCCACACCCGAAGGGCCCAGATACGACCATAGGTATCCAAGAGCAGAAGACATAGCTTCTACGGCCGTTTTCCCACGCATGAGTGTTCCGTGATATGGAAGCTCTTTATCGAGAACATGCGATATCGTTGACTTCGCGGGGCTCTTTAAAGCCGGATGTGGTCCAACTTCAAGCACTACCTCGCAGGGCCGCGCCAAGAGTGCCGCACTGATGGCTTGCGAGAACAAAACAGGTCTGGTCAAGTTGTCGGCCCAATAAACGTCACCTAGTCCTATAGTGTTGACATCAATAGCTTTGACATTGACACTAGAGAACCAGACACAATCATTTGATTCCGGCTTTAATGGTTTAATGCCATAGCGACGTAATGAGGCTACGTATGGATCATAGCATGGTAGCATGTGTGGGGAATGGTACGCTCTATCAACTTTTAAGCGGCGGTAGAAAGTCCCTTCGTCTTGAAGTATCTCCTCTAGTTCTGAGATTGCCTCTGCGTCACCGGAGAGGGTCACACTCGAGGGGGAGTTGACCGCCGCAATGACCATACGGCCTTCGAAGACTCTGTCTGCACATAGCTCGGCAGCATCTTCTGGCGAAGTTTCAACGGCTAACATCGCACCTTTAACATCAAATCCATTTGGGCTTGATGCTCGGCAGAGGTGTACGCCACGATAATACGAAATCACCATGGCATCCCGGGCGCTTAGGAAGCCAGCGGCGTAAGCAGCGGCGATCTCGCCTAGTTTGGATCATTAGCACTGCGACTTTTGATATATGAGGGAAAGACTAACCTGATGAGTGTCCGACAACGGCATGGAAGCGCACTCCACCTAATCGAAGGAGATTGACAAGAAGGATTTGGACTGCGGTGCACAGTGGCTGCGAAATAGCAGCCTCGTGGATTCGTGAGGTAGGCTCTGCGAGTAACTCCTCAACTAGAGACCAAGTAGGGGCGTCTCCATCAGGGATCTCTCGAAGGAATGATTCTAGCTCTTCGATGATATTTCTAGCCGTGTTAGAAGATTGTATTAATTCAGCACCCATTCGCATGTACTGGGCCCCCTGGCCAGTGAAGATGCCGAGGATTCTGTCATTAGTATCAGCGAGAGCTCTAACGCCAGCATTAGATTCATGCTCATTGACGTGATTGAGCAACTTTGTGGCCAGGTCATAGGGGGATGATGCAATAACCGATGTTCGCCAGCCTAACAAAGACCGGCGGTGCCGTAATGTCCAGGCGAGGTCGTGGATATTGATATCCTTGCCATCAGCATTCAAGAACGCGGAATAATCGCGTAGCATGGTGGCAAGTGATGATTCAGAGTATGCGGAGAACACAAAAGGGACAAATAATGGCCCATGGAGTTCGTTTATATCTTGTGTAATGTCGAAGCTCTCAAGAATAGCATGCGCATTTGCACCTCCCTGCCGACTGTCAGCCCAGGAGACCTAGCTGGATTCAGGCTATTGCCCAGAAGAAAAGCTAGGCAACTTACAAAACCAAAGCTGTTCACACTAGCTCTTCTACCACTGGCAACATCCGGCCAGGGCAAGGCCTTTCGAGGAATCTCAACTTGCTTGTAGAACGGGGCTACACGATCACTCAATTGCTCAAACAACAGATTCGGAGGAATGCACTTATTTTGGAGCGCTAGACTGGCTTTGAGCAGCGCAGCAATGCCCGCGGTGCCTTCTGTATGTCCAAATATCGTTTTAATGGATCCTACGTAGAGTGGCCTTTCACTGTTATTGCCGTCGTCTGCGGCACTAAAGACATTATATATAGCCTCAGCTTCTATCGGGTCTCCAGCAGGTGTACCCGTACCATGGGCCTCGAAAAACTGAGGCCGATCTTCAGGGTTAAGGAGGTCGAGACCAGCTCTTGCGTACGTCTTGCGTATGAGGGTCGCCTGTGCAGAGGCACTAGGCATGGTGATACCTACACGACACTGTTAGCTTGAGCTGTAACTGGGAGCAAATGAAGCTGCTAGAAAGGTGGTTGAGGAGAGGTATGAAAAGACATAAATAAAGGGGAGCAAAATACCTGCAGTAGCACCATCTTGATTCAGACCTGTTTCCCGTATGATGCATTCGATATTATCACCATCTTCTAAGGCGCTCCGCAAAGTTTTGAGGAGTACAACAGCGACACCATCGCCGCGAGCATAACCGTTAGCCCCTTGATCCCACATACGACTACGACCATCTGGAGACAACATTCCCAGTTTGCTTTCAATAATAAAACTCTCCGGTCCTAGAATCAGGTTGGTCCCACAGGCCAATGCCATCCGGCAGTCACCAGCTCGCAGAGCTTGTAAAGCCATATGGACAGCGACCAAACTTGAAGAGCAAGCAGTGTCGATTGAGATTGACGGCCCATGCCAATCGAATGCATATGAAACCCGGTTGGAGAGTATACTTCGTGCTGCCCCGGTTGCATAATATGTCGGGGCGTCTTGGATATCCTCAAGAATCATTTTGGCGTAATCGTCACCCATAGATCCAGCGTAAACGGCGGTATCGCTGCCCCGCAGCGCCGGCACAGACATACCGGCCGATTCGAGTCCTTCATAGGCAACTTCTAATAAGACCCTCTGCTGAGGATCTAATGCTTTGGCCTCTACCGGCCGGATGCCGAAAAACTCGGCGTCAAAGACGCCGGGGTCCTCCTCGAGAAAGTACGCGTGCTTGACATTGCTATGTCCGTGATACGTGCCATCGGGGTGATAGAAGCCCTGGTACTTGAATCTGCTTTCCGGGATCTCTTGCCGGAGGTCTCGGGGCTCAGACAGGAGCTCCCATAATTTAGAAGGGGACGACGCAGAACCGGCAAAGCGACAGGCACTGCCCACAATCGCAATAGGCTCGTTGAACTGGCCCGCCATAACGTTATAACTGCAACCTTCTTTGACTCAGAAGGGATCCGACGTTACTAGGCAGTCATTGACTTAGACTTTTCTGACAACTGTGAGACGGTGTGGATAAAAATGGTATACTAAGTAAAAGAAAAGCGGTCCTTTCCTAGTGATAGACGTTCAGAATAAAGTCGTCATTTGAATATACCGGCACTCTGCTTATCAGTAGTGCCGAGGCCAAATGCCTAACATGTCGATCGGTGTTGGTACCTGTCATCACTAGTTAGACTAGTCCAGATCCCAACACTATGCGTTGTAGTCTATTATTGGCTTAACGCACGTTGTTTCGAGACAAGCTGCCACTGAGACATAACTTACTGTTTTATGCAGTTATCTTGTCTCGGCATTCTTGCGAAATGCAGCCTTATCGACGTGAATGTAATGTAACGAAGTCTTACTTACCATCGGGGCCTTGGCGGTTCATTGTATACTGTATACTCCACATGTCACGATGGCTAATTCCGAAAAGATATCTATGGCGTTATCAGTCAGCAGCAATTTACGCCCTCCTTTTACTCAACCAGTGAACAGAAGTCTCGGCATGTATCGTAGTTGACTAAGAGGGAAATGTCTTCCAGTGTCCTAGTGTACATAAAGTCCTTAGCATTATTCAATCGGTCTAAATATACTATATGTAGATTAGTATACCAGATTGGACCCTCCGACGTCCCATCCGAACGTGCATATGCAGCTAATCAGCCAGGGTCTTGGTTGTCTTGCCCCAGCAGCAACTCACATCAAGGATGTCAACTTAAGCTGACGTGGGCTTACCAGGTGTATGATCCCAAACGCTGAAGGATCGCGTCCGCGGGGACTGATCGCTGTGTGATAATGTCGCAATGCCTACCTACCCTATCCTGTCAATGTCCCCATCTTCTTTCCCCGTCGTTCCATCCGAGCCATGTGCTTATGTGTTGATGCGTTTGTACGACATCAAGATTTCTCAATCTTGAAAACATTTGTTCGCTATGGCCTTCAAGGTTTTCGATAGTGCCGACCAGACCGCTACATTCTTCCTGTGTATTTTCACGACGCCGATATGCATTCTACTCACAGTCCTCCGATTCACCTCGACACAGCGGCGCGGGAGGAAAATAGGCCTTGAAGATTGGCTTGCACTTGCTGCGCTTTTCTTCTATCTGGTATGGGTGGCCTATTCGCTGGCAGGTGAGTATTATACTACAATTCTAAATATTTTAGTCAGGTTTTTAGAGATCAATTGCGTGCGCTTAGACCTCTCGCGGCTAACTTAGTCTTAACGTATTTTAGCTGTTATCCTTCAGAATGGTCGAAATGTGCTTGAGGCCGGTGCACTCCCCAAGTCGACTACGTTAGGGATTATCAAAGTCCGTCTGTCGAATGCATAAGCTCTCTTTACCGCCGCATGCTAAGCAATTGACCAGGCCGGATATGTCGTTGACGCACTCTACGTGGTGAACCAAGCATGCGCCAAGTTCTCAATCCTGGTCCTGTATTATCGAATATTCTCCGCCAATCGGACTTTCGTGCTCTGGACTTATGGCGTCGCAACCGTCACGATGCTTTGGTTTATTTCAATGTTCATCGAGCGGCTTCTCGTTTGTAACCCGCCTGCCAAGCTCTGGGATCCTAGCCTACCAGGGTTTTGTGTCAATAGCCAGATCGTTATTGCGGCTGGCGAATCAATTAATTCGCTCCTTGACTTCGTTATGATCGGAATGGCGGTATACGTGGTTCGAAAATTGAATATATCGACGGCGCAAAAGCTTCAACTCAGTATAATTTTCGCTATCGGTGGTTTGTAGGTCTACAAGCAATGGCACCATACTATTTTCAGAAGAGCTAACCATGTAAAACAGAGCGGGCATCATCGGACCTATCAAGATCGCGTTCGCGTATGGAAAAGTTGGTGAGTGATCAAGTCGATTCGGGGACTTCAATTGCATCAGCTGACCGGAGTTTTTCTCAACTACAGACAAAGATGGAACCGATCTTCCATTGTTGATCGCACAAATGGCGACAAGTGTCATTTGCTGTTGCGTGCCTCTACACAGGTCATTCCTACCCGATTTACACATCTTCAAATCTCTAAGATCGACTTTCTTCTCATCGCGTAGCAAGCCAAGTCAAGGCGAGAACTCGGCGAATGGCTTGCCAAGTATTCAGACTATAGGGCAGCGTTCGACTGCTAAGCGGGCGTGGAGCGAGGAGGACTGGCTGCCACTCCATGAGAATACCAATACGAGGGATATGACCGCACACGCCTGGGCAGATACAGAGTCGCAAAGGTCAGGAAGAGAAGGGACTCCAACCTATGCCACCCAGACGATAGAATTTCATCAAGTGGTGGAGCATCGAACATAGGAACAAACACTATATATAAATTTAGTTCCGTAGTTTCATATGAGTAGATGATAAATGACCGTTATTTGTAAATTCTCGTCACTCTCTTATCAGATCAACAATGTGCCACACCTTTGTTTAATATAGTGTATTTCTAATATTTACGGGTCATCGGCGGTAAGTAACGGCATACTAACTAACCCGTGCCGCTTGACTGCATGTGCCATTTGATTTAAAACAACGGGAAGCGCGGGACAGGCCGGAATAATACATAACGGAACGTTAAAATTGTTTACATAGAATCTAGTGTACCGTATATCATAATGAAGTAAGCACTACAGCTCTAGCGCCTCTAGACGCTAAAGCAGCCTTGAACATATCAAATTGTGGTAATAAGCTCTTTCTATCAATAATATACAGCGAGCTCTACTCTCTTCAACTTTACACTGTACACAAGCGCCCGCTCTCATCTATAAAGAACTCGTCGCTACCTACTGCAAACTGCCCGTAAAGGAGCTGATTGGGATCATATTTATGCTTAATCCCCAGCAGCCGGGAGTAGCCCGCCCCATACATCTCCTGTTTCCAGTCTCCCTTGTACCAGGGGTCTATCTCATTAAGATAAACTCCCGAGCCAGGGGTCGCCGCCTCCACCAACGGCGTATGCACGCTCACTAACTCTTCCTTAACGGCCAAGTTTGTTTCCAGCGGGACCTGATAATCCCAGTACGCAGTGGGATTGCATTGAGCGATAGCATTTCGCCAGGCTGGTAGTACGGAATTATCGGGATGCTGCGCCTCGGCAACACTAATAACGTTGCAGCCAACGCCAAAGGTCCCGTCACTGACTATTTCTCGAAACGCGTCGATAAGCTTAGCGTTGGTTGTGGCGTTGACGACTGTCGAGCGTGGTATAAGCCGGCTAGTCCATATTTCGGTTGGAGGAAATGGCCCGTAGGGTATCGGCCCCAGTATACTGTTGAAGTAGTCAACGTATGTGGCTGACACATTGGGCGTGAGAGTGTAAGTGAGATCAAGACGTTTAAGCTCGGCAACGAAGGGATCCAGTAGTGAATCTACAGCCGAAACCGTTTGATCTGGTAGTGTAAAGCCAATGACAACGAAGCTGTTATTCGTGATGTCCAGGAGGATGGAGTTGTTTGTAGCAACAAAAGTAGGTAGTTTCTGGAACCACAGTTCAGCAGCCTCCCAGTAGTCGGCCTCCTTGTTAGTGTCATTGAAGCCAAATGTGAGTATAGCACTGGCAATGGGACCATCAGGATAAACCTTTGTGGTCATACTCAAAACGACGCCGTATGTACCGCCGCCACCTCCGCTCAGGGCCCAGTACAGGTCTGTATTGTTCTCGGGTGTGGCCACCAAGTACTCGCCGGTTGCAGTAACAACCTCCCATTCTAGGACATTGTCTGCCGCCATGCCATACGCACTATTGAGCATGGAATGGCCACCACCCTGGGTGTATCCTCCAGCAAGTGACACACTTGCACACTCACCACCGACAACCCGATATCCGGCTTCAGCGGCAACTGCGATGGCTTCTCCGCCAATCACTCCCGGACCAAGCTTGATGGCCGGTCCGGTGTATGATTTACTTTCATATTGTTCTATCACTTCGGCAGTTTTTAAGTTGAACATCCACAGCGACAGAGCACCCTTGCCAGTGGATTTGCCAATGTAACTAAAACCACGTATCAACTTGTAGCTCAGATTGAAACTCACGGGAGATAGACTTACTCATGACCAGTAGATTTGACGACTAGACGAACATTCTGCTCGTGAGCAAAATTTATCGCAGCTATGACATCATCGGCGCCAGTCACATTGATGGAATAGGACGCGTAGTTTCCAAGCTCGCACGGTTTTGAACTGTCAGTGAAGGGGTCACAGGATTGGTTCTGGTAGTAGCCATTCATAATCTCCGCCGGCTTCAACTCACTACAGACACAGAGAGACTGGTTAGAATGGACGCCATCGGGCCAAATTAGCACCATCAGTGAGGCTAGTCACCTACAAAGTCTGGGACTGAGTCCATGTCGTTTGTAACGCACTGCATGCGTCGGTGTCGAAAACGGCGAACGGTGACGTGTGGCATACACTTGCTTGGGGAATTGTCTGAATCAGCCGACCTTGCACCGTCGCATTCAAGGCCGTCCAGTCGCCCAAGCTTGGCCAATCAGTGTCTCCGGGGATAGATCTACACGCTGCATCGGCGCCTGTCAGAAGCGCCAAGGCACATATCCCAGCGAGCGTGGGTATCACAGGAATGAAAGACATGCTGTTCTTGGCGCAGCCGAAGAGAGCACTGCATCCACACACAAGGTAAATCGAAGGTAAATTGAATCCAAATTCGCTATCTACAACGTCTACGGGGGCCCATGGGCAGCTAAACGACAAGTCTTATATGAGAATCCCATAGACTGGGTAAGGAGTCTGCCTGGCCCTGTGCTAAGCTGGGGTGCTGTTCCTCCCGACTGCTTAAACCTCATTAAAGTGTACTAAGCGGCAATTGTCCCCTACCTAGTTCACAGTCATTAAGCTGAAAGCGGCGCATAGCCTCTTCCGCCGGCAGTTCAGTTAATTTTAACTTTTTGGTGTAGGGAATGTAGGCAGTGTAGAGACAGTTGTGTAGTTCCAGCAGATTGACAAGAAAATAGATACTGCGTATTATAGCGTGGCGTATGTGCTGTTGGATGACACCCAAATACAGGTAGGTACCTACCACTGGGTCAGGTACGAAAGACGTACCTAAGTAGGTACCTATAGATACTACCTTAAAGTACGTGCACTACTCAACGTGGTGAGCGTGGTTGGTCCCAATTATAGCAATGGCCACTGGTCAACTACAGTACCTACTGCAGCACTGCAGTATGTGTACTGAACTGCTGAACTACAGCGCCCTGGCATTTTTAAATTAGCGACACGCACATCAGCCAATGCTCCCTTTAATAATCAGCTGAGGCCTTGCCCTCTCACCACTCTTCCAAATCTCCTCAGGATCCATCCTCTCATCACTGACTGACTGTGCCTAGACCCTTACCCTTATCCTTATCCCATCAATCACCATGCCGTCACTATCGAACGTCTGGACCAACTTCTTCCCGCCCACGCCCACGTTTACTGAGCGGGATATTCCGGACCTGGCCGGTAAAACGTACATTGTCACGGGCGCTAACTCGGGCATTGGCAAGGAGGTCGCGAACTTGCTCTATAAGAAGAATGCGAAGGTTGGTGAAGCCTTGGTCTCCTAACTATCTACGGTGCACCCCACCTCCACCAGCTCCCGGTCGGCCCCTCACTTGGTGGCGGGACACCAATCTAGCTGGACTGTCTCCTCCACGATGACTACAGAGCATGCCTAACTCGGCCAATAGGTCTACGTGGGAGCCCGTTCTGAGGCCAAGGCCCAGCAAGCCATCAAAGATATCAAAGCCCTAGCGCCCTCATCCACGGGAAGCTTGGTCTATTTTCAACTCGACCTGGCCGATCTCGTCAGCGTCAAGGCTGCCGCAGAGAGCTTCTTGGCACAGGAGAGCAGCCTTCATACGCTCTTCAACAATGCAGGAACCATGGTTGCACCCGTTGAGCCTCCTCTCAAGACAGCGCAAGGCTATGAATTAGCCCTCGGCACAAACTGCGTAGGGACCCATCTATTCACAAAGCTTCTGACTCCTACCCTCATCGCCACGGCAAAGGCGTCGCTCCCGCACAGCGTCCGCGTCGTCTGGCTTAGCTCGTATGCTCTGGAGCTCAGCGCGCATCGTGACGTCGGCCTGTCGACTGACAACCTAGATTATCACATTGCCAAGGACTCCGAGGAGCGCTATGGGCTCAGCAAGGCCGGTGTGTGGGCGCTGGGAGTGGAGTATTCCCGTCGCTACAAAGATGACGGCATCGTCAGTGTGCCAATTAACCCGGGCAACTTGACTACCCAGCTCGCTCGAGACCAGCCGTTCCTAATTAAGCTTATCGCTAGGCTGGTCTGCTACCCTGCAGTCCGTGGTGCCATCACTGAGCTGTATGCTGCTTTCTCCCCTGAAGCCGCGGCTGCTGACGTATCCAAAACCCTGGGTGAGTCATCTCCGACCTGTTCACTTTTCTCTCTTTCTAGACTAGTCACATACTTACTATGCTCAGTCGGGCCTTTTGGGAGGATTCTCCCTCTGCGAGAAGACCTGCCTAAAGCCACATTGCCGGAGAGTGAAGGGGGCACAGGGGGCACAAGCAAGTTCTGGGAATGGTGCGATGAGCAGATCAAGGCCTATCTGTGAATGGGTCTCCATCTGATCGCCCCCTATCTGCCTTATCCCGATTAAGCAGTACGTTTAAATTGACGTGGTGCTGCCGAGAAAGGGAATCCGTCGATGCACTTGCAACCGTCTACGCTAGTCTAGAAAGCTTATTTGCATGTTTCAAAATAGTTTGCCTACCTAAGTAAGCAGGTAGTAAGTATAGCTTCATTGCTAGCACACTAGGTACTTTAAGTACTTACAGTAGGTTACATATGCGTAAGTAGATAGTTTAAAAGAACAAAGTGCCTGTCCACGATAACTACCTCGGTAGTTTAGTCAACCAAGCGGAATGAAAGGGCTCTAGGGCAAACTGGGGAATGTTCATGGTCTCTAGGTAGTGCCGAGGCTGTTGGTGACAGCTTATACAGCGTACGTAGATGCCTGCTGCATGCATCTGAAGTACCTAAGCTCTCTAGGCACATGCAAGTACTTGCCTAGCATACGAGATTGGAAAATAGGATTTGACATGGCAGCTCTCCCACACCATACCATTGGTGTACCCTTGTAGGGCTGAGAAAAAAAGTCCGCGCATATTCCCCTTTTCTTTCTAACTTCTAGTACACCGAATATTACTGAATACCAGTACGGTATATCTAAGACCCATTAAGGAGTAAGTACCTTGCTCCGATTCAATCAAAGTTGCACGTGGCTAATATTACATGCGGACAGATAAGATACACTAGGTAGTACCACTAGTACCGGTATACCGGTATAGTATAATGCCACATTTCTGGGAAGGTGGATACTGCGTAAGGTGGATTACCTTAGTAAGAGGACCCTTCACGGTGGCTCCATGCTATCCATCATCTCCTCTCCTCCTTCCACATCAACATCCACCATCTCCAATCCATGGACAGAAGACCATGGACTTTTGCATAAATCCTACATTTTACAGTTAGTTCGCCATGTGCTGTCAGAACCTAACGTACGAGCCTACCGCATTGTAGTATAGTGTCCATAGTAATATCCTGTCGGCATTTGTTCCCAGTTAGATCGACGACCCGAAATGATGTCAGTGCAGGGTCGCAGTGATCCCTTAGGATTCTCACCCTCGCTACTACACTAATACGCACTCGCCCTAGTACATGTAAGTATAGCGCCCAAACCACATCTTATGTAATGCCATTTGTCCTCTGAAGAGAGTACCGTACGAGGAGGTCCTCCTCCCGTACGAGTATACCTCTAGACTATGCTATACATACGACCACGAGGAGAACTCCGTTAGCTTGATCGACATGGCTTACTGCGACGACGTGACAGCCCGACAGTTTCAAACAGCCATTATACAGACCGATCATGGCCGCGACTCCGCCTCTGCTCTCCCTCTGTCAGTCGCGAGTGATGTTGCTGTACCCACGTTGGCCACCGCTTATGATGTGCTGGTTCGAGTCTTGGCCGTGGCACTCAACCACTGCGACTACAAGATGCCAACAAACTTCTTCGTCTCGGGCGGCTTGGTCGGCTGTGACTTTTGTGGAATCGTGGTGAAGACAGGCCCAAGTGCGGTGTGTCAGAAAGGAACCCGGGTTTGTGGAGGGTTGTTCCCGTACGGGCAGTCCAGTGACGCGGCATCGAGGCCTCAGGGGTCCTTTGCTGAGTTCCTCGCTGTGGACAGTCGCCGACTGCTGCGAATCCCAGACGCTTGGAGTGACCTGCAAGGGGCTGCTTTGGGGGCTGTTGGCTGGGGCACGGTGGGACTCGCCCTCTCTGATCCGCAGGCTCTGGCGCTCGATGGCTTTCCCTCGACACCGACGGCACAGTCGGAGCCTGTGCTTATCTACGGGGCTGCCACTGCAACCGGCACAATGGCATGTCAGCTCTTGAAGCTGTGAGTGACCCTGTTACTGTTACTGCCCCAGTCTTCAACCGTTACAGCACTGCTGGAAGTACCTTACCTATCCGAATAAGCCACCAAATCCTTCAGGCTAGTGGACACTACACATGCCGAGAGCGCTAGTGTAAAGGCCTTGCATCGTAAGGGACGCGCCGTTGAACATTAGTATCTGCTGACCGCCGGGTAAACCCTTTAGGTCAGGCTATTTGCCGGTCGCAGTGACCTCTCCTCAATCAGCGGCATTGGCCGCGGAGTATGGGGCAAGCTCAACTTGTTCCTACACGTCACCCACCTGCGCAGAGTCCGTTCGAGCGCTTGCGGGCGTCCCAATACGGCACGCATTTGATTGTGTCACCAGCATCGAGTCTGTTGCGACGTGCTTTGCTGCATTAGCTCGTACGGGCGGCCGTTATGCATGTATAGAGAGCCTGCGAGATAATTGGCGCACTCGGCGGGCTATCCGCGTCAAAGAAGTAATGGGATACGAGGCTCTCGGCCGTGACTTTCATGTAGCGTCCGAAGCTGAGGCCGAGGCCGAGGCTAGTGCAACCTATACCCGGAGTGCAAGTTCATCCCTCGCTACACTATATGCGCGCTGGGGTGCAGAGATGCAGCTGCTGCTTGATGCAGGCTCCGTAAAGCATCACCCCATCCTTCAGATTGAGGGGCAATGGGACGGTATTATCAAAGGGTTGATGATGCTGCGGGGGGGAGAGGTCAGGGGCCAAAAGCTCGTAATCAGGATCGCCGAGGTATAAGCTGAGTCATCGACTATTTCCCAAACACCCTGAGAGCCTCTCAGGAATTCTATCTATACGACAGTCCTTCGAGACCCCTCAACGCTTCATCAATCACATGCGAGCCTTGTCCATCACACTTGGACAGGGCTCCCAATCCCTTAAATGCAGGCCGCGGATTCGACTTTGTTGTTACCGTCTATCATGTTGCATTGGCTAGATCCGTATGATTAAGCCAATGAGGCTTGATGTCGCGCATACGGCGGTCGGTCGATGGTCGTACCGCCCATCCGCCAGTCATCAAGCCACCTGTAAGTTTCTGTATCACTCGCATAGGCCGCTTAGTAGACGTGTAGCCTTGTTCGAACTGCAGATGATGTTGCCAAAATGCCTCGATATTTACGTTATCCACGTTACATTCCCCATATGTTAGTGCTCTCTCGCTTCGCTATTTTGTTCGCTGACACATCGTGCGTATTTTCTCGTTGTCAGGTGATCTCCGTACACATTTGAGTCACTATCATGATTATAACTGATTCCTCATATCCGACGACTACAATCTCAACCTCCAAGCGGTCAGCATGCGATCGTTGTCGTGGGCATAAGCTCCCCTGTCCACGTAGAGGATTTGCCACTCAGCCCTGCAACAGGTGTACTAGATTAGGCGTATATTGTGTCACTAGTTTTCAACGCCCATATGGGCACTATGACAGGAGTGGCCTATCCGGATATTTGCGAAAGCTCTCAAAGCCAGAGCAGAGAGCTACGAGCACTGAACCTATTGATTTGGTGTCGATGGCCACCACGCAGATTTCTCTGCCAAAAATGTCACCACAGCCAGGTGGAGAGTATGAAAAATATCTATTCATGCCCAGCAATAGCTTCTATCACTCTTCCAATACTCTCGATTCGAGGTCACTGAATGCCTCTTCTCCCCGCGAGAGTCAGTTTCCAGGTAACGAAGAGCTCGATATCGACGATAGAGAATATTCGACTATCGGTAATTCGCCAATGAACTTCGAGTTTTAGCCCATCCCCTGCAATGATAGCAATATGCTCTCCGGGTCGGCATCTTCAGATATAACCAAAATTGCCAATCATGTGGAAGCCCACGCGCCTCGCATCTTGCAGTGCGACGAGCGCTTATCTCGTCTGAATCTCCGTCTTTCGTCTCGCTTAGAAGATCGTCCGCCAGGTTCAAATCCTCAAGCCTTCAGCCCATTGTCACACAACATAAGCCCATCGTCACACAGCATACGCCCGCCATCACGCTGCATAAGCTTATCGTCGCACAGCATAAGCCCGAGATCTCGACCATCCGAGCGATTAGACCAATGGGGATCTCAGTATGTCGGCGATATTCTGCGCGACGCGGCGGATTTCATAAGAATCGTAGAGTCCTACGACCATGACGGGACTCCTTCAACGGGGGAACACATTCTCCCAAGTAAATGCATTAGCGCCTCAAGCATAAAACCATTTCTTGGCACGGTCGTCTAGCTAGAGGTTCTCTCGGCATACCTCCTTATCGTGGCCACGTACAAAAATATGTTGCACCATTTCTGCAGCCGCTTTTCAATCGGTAACTCGGTCGCCACGTCAGCGCAAGCCTCTCCATCCTCTCCATCGCACTCTTCTCAGTACTTCACACTGGAGCAGACGACACCCTTGTTTACTATAGAAGTAGCAGGATTTCAAGTGCATCACGGTATATTGCAGACTAAGCTTCTCCTCGAGACCGTAGCCCACCAACTTGCCCTTATGGAGCAATTGCTGGGAGTTCCAGAGTCGTGGCGGGCTACTGACAAGCCCGGATACCATGGCGTAGGTCTGTTCGGCGATGACAAGACACGTTTATTTGTAGATGCTATTGGTTTGATCAGCTTACAGCGGAATGTAGATGTATTAGGGGGCCAAGGAGGATTACCTGTAGTTGAGTCACTACGCGATCACATTAGGAGCCTGCATAGTTTTCTAGATTAGGACGCGGTGATGATTATTTACCGTACTTCATAATCACTGGCCAAATAATTTCTCAACCATACGATTAATCATGCCATTAACAAAGATAGATTGCTTATTAACTGTGTAACTTATTTCTCACTTACTTTTACGACAATGCATAAGACTGGTTGTTTTGTCAGAGGTAAGACGATTATTTTTGCTGCAGCTGAACTGGCGGGCATAATCCGACATGCAAGATGCAAGATGCGAGATGTGGATAGTAAGATCAGTTCACTCGGATATGTAAGTTCTCACTCAATCTCACTCGATTAGCTCAGATGAGGCGTATAGTGGCGGCAGTTTGCATGTCTCGGCAAAGCAATTGCCTACTACACTACGAAGAGATCATTCGTCCGGTACCAGCCGGCCGTAATCACGTACGTCTATCTATCTATCTCTCTACTTTCGAATGATGACCTCGCCGTGCATCTGCGCCAACACGGCATTATCCAGCTTCATCCATTCTGCCCAGCCCTCGCGCATCTCATCCATCTCCGCGGCCGAGACCCCAGCCTTGATGTTACTCTCCCGCAGATTGGGGCCGAGGGCAATGCCAATCATGCCCGAAGCTGAGCGCAAGCACTCTGAGTCAGCAATCATGCGCACCAACCATTATTGTCCGAGGATACTACTCACCCCAAAGCTTCCTGTCTTCAGGCTCGGTGTAGGACCACGTGCTGAAGCTCGTCGTGATCTGCACCCGCTTCGCACCCGCTCGCATAGCCCACGAGAGGAGCTGCCTGCCTGCGTCCCTGTGTCCGCCGCGGTCCGTGATTATCTTGATCTCAAAGCTAGATGGTGTCATGTCAGTTTCATGAGCTACATACTGTGCTGGCAGCGACGTACTCGTGATGGAACTTCAACACTCCGGGAATTGGCGGCCAGAATACCTCCGTGTCGAGGTCGCCTTCGCGGGCAGCTATCACGCCGCCTGGCTTTGTGACGCGAATCATCTCCTTGAGGATATCCCACGGGTCTTTGTTATGAGTGAGGACCTGTTATATCGTCAGCTTGCATTCCGTGGAGTCCTTGTTAATGGTAATGTCTTGAGTCGATGTTGCTGTCATGCCCCCGACTCATGAATAGTGTTTGGTATCATTCAGTTCTGATGACCGGCCGCTTCAAGCATGACAGACGACAGCTTACCTGGTGACAGTGAACAATATCAAACGTCTCGTCCTCATAAGGCAGCTTGTGTCCGCTAGCAGTCTCGAACGTGATATTCTTTACACCATGCTGCTCAGCGAGCGCCTGACCCCGCGGGATGACCACGGGGTTCACATCCACGGCAGTGACATGTCCCCCAGAGCCTACAAGCTGTGCGAACTCGACGGACATAGAGCCGACGCCAGAGCCCACGTCGAGGAATTTCAGCTGGGAGTTGCTCTCCCTCATCTCCTTGATGGTGGGGAGGAGGAACACGGCGCTGTTGGAGGCCGTGCGCGACTCCATGAACTTGAAGACATTCTCGGGGAGGATGCTCCAGTCGTTGACGTGTTTTTCTTCCGACATGTTTTTCTAAACTTCTTTTTTGCTACTCAATGAGTTGGAATCGTTAGAAATGCCAATATACCAATGTAATCGATTTGCCAAGCGTGGATCAGTCTTCTTTTGGTTGTTCGAGTGTTCGTTGAGAATCTAGCAGTTAGGAGCATTAATGTTAGTGTAAAGCGGGGGTGCTGTTAGATGCAGGTCCCAGCAGTGCTAAACTAGGTCCCTACCTATGTACCCACATAGGTAGGTAGCATGCCGCTGGGACAAAGGGGGCGCAGTGCATTTGTAGGTACCTACGCTACCGTAGGTAGGTAGTACCGCCCCACGGCTCAAACACACAGCCCAAAACACACACCTATCTGGATGAAGAATGCTTACTGCCGATCATCCAAACGTGCGTCATGCTATACACTATCGTATTTTCTCACATAACTTACATGGCCCCCAAATTAATTCCAAAATACGTGACGGATAGCGTGGTGAGGTTAGGGACATGTCTGGGTGCTAGGTAGATGGAACGCGTAGTGTAGACATGATTGTGCTAGAGCTCTACAGCGCTAAGTTACTACCTAGGTAGCTCTAACAGGGCACTATTTGCTGTAATTAGCGAGCTCAGCTCTCCGCCTACGCAGAGGGGTCATTCAGTGATGAGTGTGATTCTCCCTCACAAAGCGATGCATATTCAAGCTTATGATATGTCTACTATTTGTCTGAAGTTTGTGTAAGAAGTATGTATGTTACTTCTTGTGCATATTTCTTGATATTCTGGTGATAATGAACGTCCTTCCACTTCTCCCGCAACTAACGTATTGCGACACCTACCCGACGTGCAAAGGCAAGGTTTGATGAACCAGAGCGAGTTCTTCTCAATTGTGCTACTTCAAATTCTTTTCTTTAATTCGGAACTCATACTAATTCCAAGTTTGCAAGTAAATGCCCAGAAATAATTAGTTGCCTAGCCATAGTCTGAAAAGGGGTAGGCCTCACAGTAACTGTGCTCAGTGGAATCGAAGGCTTCACTAGCTGAGGTATTTCCCAAGTGCAGAAAATTACCTTTCGCTTATATATCTGAGTTCTGATATATCTGGTTTGAGAGACGTGTATTAACAAAGTGTGCCAGAATCAGTTATGCTTTAGGGGTGTATAGACTCAACTGCAGTGATAACCGGTATAGACACAGAAAAATAGGGGTGATTAAATATCGTTAGGTTTACCACTGAGGTTACTCATAGTAGGTAATTTATACGCACACTTCAGAGAAATGAACAATGTAATACATGACTACGCTATCTATCTGGTAAGAGAGATTATCAACACCAAAAGAAGTAAACTAGAATTTCCTCATTCAACTTCGATGGTGAGCTCGCGGTAGTATTGAAGTGCTGCGGCACGTACTCAAAGTCAAAGCACCGTCTCCCTCTCCCCTCCCACGACTCACCCGCCGAGGGACAGCTAATCATTATATTGATAACGTGTTCAGTGCTCAACCTATGAAGTTGATCAAAATGATACCATTCTCGCATTGATGTACATTCATGAGAGCCGTTTGTATAGGAAAGTAGTTATGCGCAGATGCATTTACGCATATCTAAATATGCCACCAAGTAAGAGCTATTGCGAACACCGCCGGTACCTATGATGGTCACTCCCAGAAATAGGGGCTCATTTTTGCCCTCACTCTCAGCTTCAGGGGATACTTCATCAGCGCTCTTTGGCCAGCCAGCTCAATCCCATGCTCTCGCCTAGCATTATTCTAATAGTAGCAGTGGCAAGTTGAAAGCCTTCGTCTTCAGGAGTCTGGCGTAAGACTCAGGGTGAAGTACCCAAAAAATGCCCATAAGCATGAGATCTAGACAAGCACTCACAGGTACTGTCGCCTTGCTGGTAACAAAAAAATATCTTGTTGTACTTTGTAGATATTGGCTACATGGTACAAGAGTTTGTTCATTCCGGCGCCATAACTCAAGACCCGAGGGATAGTTCCTAAATACCTATGTTAGAAAGTTATGTCTCAGTGGAATTGTCTAAGAAGCCTTTTCCCATGTTCTTAAGCCTATATCTAAGCTTCCAGACAGACTCTTCATCATTTGTATAGCGCTTCTAAATTTCTTCGTCCACAGACTCATTAACCAATAGTTAAGATATCCGTATCCCACATATTTCTCAGCAGCTATTCATACCGCCTCCCTTCTACGACCCCTTCTTCTAATGAGTATGGTCTCACCCCCTCTTCCTATGGTTGTGCCAAAGCCGAAGAAGAATCTGGGATGCGGAGCTATTCGAGCTCGGCGCCGGAAAGCCGCCAGATAATAACGCCCCCGATGGAAGGATGGGCTATAACGACGCAGTTAATAGGCCCGGGAATAGTTCGGGGCCGGGAACAGTCGCTGAAGCGACTTGACGGGCCGCGGGAGTAGTTGGTTTAGTTTCCCTCATAATTAGATTTGTGGATGGTAGCGGTGTGGTATGTGAGATATACCCCCTTGAGATGAATCCATGGAGAGGCTTAGTCAAAATGCCTGGGACGGATGTTAAAGAGTACATGATGAGACGGCCTTATACACACACTAAATTAGGATTGTGCCTGGTAATATTACACGTAGGGTCAGTGGCTCCTGCAGATGGTTTGCTGTTGCCGATGAATAGATGGGCTATGTTAGTACAAGCTGGGCAGCTATGTAATGTAGTGTAAATCAAATGAGGTCAATGAATACAACTAGGAATACTATGTGACAGACACTGTCAGAAGGTGTTGTCCCGGAGTGAATAGATAGCCCTAGAGTCACATAGTAGTAGGTAGAAAGGGGTCAGTAGCCATATATGGGTGTGTGTAGATTGGTCAATTGGGTCCTAGGGCTTCCCAATAGTAGCTGGTGAGAATATCCCATACATATATACCAAGACCACTATACAGACTCTAGGGGTCTATATGTGACTATATCACCTGACAGTTACTAGTACATCGGCAACCATACCTAACTCAAAATCCACACTCACTTCCTTATTTCCCCTAAATCCTTTCATAGAAGATCGAACTATGACAAAGGCACCAGAGACACGAGGAGTGAGGAACCTTCCTCAAAGAATGCTGAGCTCATCAGGGACTCGGGATATGTGGAAGACGTTTCATATCCGTCGCCTCCAAGATGAAACCTTCTTCAAATCCCACTAGTTGCCCTTCCTATGATCTTTCGATTAAGAGAGACCAACATATCCTAAAATCACAGGGCTATTGTTAGTTCATTTCCTCTGCAAATGTGTTGGGTTGACTAAGAGCCGGCAACAAAAAGCCTCCTCATTAACTCACATCGTAAAAATATGACTTCCAGCCAACCTAGGAAACAGTGCGAACCTCCTGTTTCTATGTATACTTGACTGACTGATTTTCCATCTGAAGCCATCCTGACTTGTACCTCTTGAAAAGTACTATGTGGTCTTCTCCCCCTCCGTCTTCTCCTCCTCTATCTCCTCCTCTATCTTCTCCATTCCTTTCTTCTCCCCATTCGCAGGTTCAACAATGTGTTGCCGGCCGATCATATTTTCATATGCGTTGTGGTAATCAACAGTGCAATGTTTGCGAGGGTCGAGTTGGCTACTGTGCCACCCGTTTCTAGAGGATCGTGTTAATAGCTCCGTAGTTCTAGGAGATAATATTTACTTACACGACAGTGGCTGATACAGCCCCGGGGGGAGCTTGTGCAACGACCAGCCGAGCAATTCTCGCTCTTTCTGGGAGATTCTTCAAGTACATTGTGGAAGGTTGAAAAAAGACTTGGGAGACATCCATTGCGAGGCGAATACAGCGATTGGAAGCAAAGAGAGGCCAAGTTTGTTAAGAGAAAAAAAGCAAGGTCGTTATCAGGGACAGCGAGACTGGTGTTTAGCTCATGAAGCTGAGATGGTCGCGAAGCCGAGCTATCGTGAGTTCATGTATTTTGTGAAAGGTTTGGTTGGTGACAGGCTTAGGTTGACGATAGGGCATCAACAGTTGAACGCTGAAGTCGACTTGAGATGTTTCTCCCATGAAATCTTGGTGGTGGTAGCAGTGAATTTGGAGATTATGTACTAACACCTTGAGTTCTACAATAGGATGCTCAACAGCGATGTACTGAATGGGTCGTGCGGTCAGTGTAGCAACGTCTATTATGGTTCTGTGTCTTATGCATAACCATAGACATATCCACGCGCTTCTTTACATGTTTGCTGGATATAATAGAGTAATACCGACTGCTCAATGGAATGCAATACAATTCTTCGCCATAACTATCAAACACCACCTAATTGACTCACCGGCCCATTCGCAAGGTCACAAGCTGTATAATGATCTGAATGGCGTACTATTAGTAGACCCGTATAGCCATAAATGGGCTTATAGAGCCCTCGTAATGCCTTCTCGTAATGCCTTCGTACTAGAACTAAGCTCTTCCTTTGTCTACCTAGGTATGGAGACATTGTTGATACTTTACAATGCTATGATCCTCTCATACTTCTGTGTGCTTGTAGGACAGTAGGTATAGCAACAATGGGATCTCGGTATCTTTCTCAATAATTTTAAAATGCGTAAAAATTTTCTTTATATAGTAAGTAGGGCATAGACAGGAGCAGACCTTGAATATCTGTAAATTAGTTGTAATGGATTCTGGATGGATGCAGTCGAACTCTAATGACAGTGGATTGAAAGCGAGACGCACTGTAAAAGACGAGCTATGGAATGAGTGCTGTGATTGGGTGCTTTGTGCATTGTCATCCAAATGGGGTTAGCGTCAAAAAGCAGCATTGAATCAGGTGAGCAAGCAACAAGCAACAAACAACAAACAATGAACAATGAACAATGAACAATGGGCTCCTTCCTCATAGCTTATTTGCACGGTACTGAGATACCTCCTTAGGCACCCACCTAGGTCACCTAGGTACTACCTTGCAGGAGTACTTAAGTACCTCTAGACCTCTAGACCTCTAGACCTGTAGACCGGCAACCTCAGATTTTCTTCGTCGCGAGCTTTCCGCACCTTCAACCTCAAACCTCAACTTCATCTTCATCATCTATCCACACACAACTGCATCTGCATCTGCATCTCCATCAAAGCCTCTTTGCTCAGGATTCCTGGAACGACGTCTTTCTACTGCAGCCATGTCATCGCCCAGCTCCTCCCTTCCGCCAACACCTCCGTCGAGGTCGCCAACCCCCAGGGAATGGAGATTCACACCCATTACGTTGCCCTGCGAATGGATAGAAAGCTATCGTCCAGGTGGCTACCATCCTGTCCACTTCGGCGATGTGTTCGACAACGGCCGGTACAAGGTCATCCGCAAGCTAGGCGAGGGCTGCTACTCGACCGTGTGGCTGGCCCGCGATAATTGGTAAGTGTACCCTCCAAGAAAGCTATATCTCAGCAAGCTCATTCCGTGAAGGGAAGAAAGATACGTTGCCCTGAAGATTCTGGTTTCAGATCCCGTAGGTTCGACAGATGAAACGCGAATTCTTGACCACCTATCTTGGGTCGCACCCGTACAGGCCGCTCGTCACGTTACCCAGCTGCTCGACAGCTTTGAGCATACCGGCCCTAATGGCACTCACAAGTGCTTGGTGTTCGAGCCTATGGGTCCAAACGTCAATACCATGGTCGAGGAACTGCCCCAATTCAAATCTCGAATGTTTGGAATGGATGTCCGCTATCCTCCTCAGATGGCAAGATCCATCCTTAAGCAGTCTTTGCAGGCCCTTGCATTTCTTCACGAGCATGGAATTGCACACGGAGACTTCCAACCAGGAAACAGTAAGTAATGTTAAGAATTCCATTTCTTTCACCTTCGGCTGCCGCTTGGAGGTCTTGCCCGCCAAGCCATCGGGCCGTTGAAACCCAAGATACTTTCAAAGCCCGCATAGATTGACTTGAAGTTATATGTACTAACCATCTACGTTTCAGTTCTCTTTGCTCTTGACGACATCGACTCGAAGACCGAGGACTTGCTTCGGCAGGAGGAACCCGCGGAAGCCAACTTCTTTTTCACTCCCGTACACAGAGTGGACGGCAAACGGGATCTATGGTCACCTCGTTATCTCTGCACTGGAGAGCCACTCGCAGATTTCACCAACCATACCAACGACATCCAAATCAAACTATCCGATATGGGCGGCGGTTAGTATTTTCCTACGATGTCGAAATATCTCCTTTATGTTTTTGTGCCGCACAAATACTTAGCTTGTATCTAACCATTCAACAGCATATTTCTTTAAGGACCCGCCGATGAAGCCTCTTGTTCCAGCCGGCCTTCGGGCTCCCGAGTTAATACTCACTGGGGCCTTCAATAGAACATTCGACATTTGGAGTTTCGGCTGTATTTTATTCGAGCTTATTACAGGTCGGCCCCTTTTCTGCACGCCATGGTCTGAGTCCCAGGTTGATCGAGATGACGATCTTCTGCTGGATATGACTCTGTACCTCGGACCTTTACCCGAAGAATTATATAAGCACTGGAAAACGTCCTCGCTGTACTTTACTCCAGAACGGGAACTCTGGAATTGCATACCTGGTGGTACTAAGGAAGGGCAAGAACCACTGGTGCTTGAAAAGCGATCGATGGAAGACTTGTTCGATCAGGCTCAACCTGATCTTGACGAGGACGAAGCGAACCAAATAAAGTCACTCATTCGTTCGATTCTGCAGTATGACCCTGCTGAGAGGCCCTCGGCCGTGGAGATTTTACAACACCCATGGTTTAGTAGGGACGATATTGAGAACAAGTCATGAGGTAGGCAAAGGGAGAAAGTAACAAGGATTTTTGTTGGTCAACGGGAAACCACCAATTCATAGCGAATAGAGTAACTAGTCTGCGGATAGTGCCCGTATGTAGCATTAAGAAATCGTTGTAGCATTTAATCCAGTTTAAGAAAACAAAGCTGACGTGACAGATATAAGTAACGGTTGATCATCTGATTCAACATTGATCTATGTTACTCAACTTATGGAATACGTCCAATAATGCTAATACCAGTAGGAAGCTTAACTAGGAACCGTGGCAACATCACTGTCATCCCCTAGATCTATTCTTGAATCAGATTAGTGATTGGTGCGACAAATTTATTGCTTCCGACTCGGATAACACTAGTGTCATGAGGAGTTGATCCCAACGAATAGATAGGCTGAGGGCCACTGTAGGCCACGCCTTTAAACACAGTTTGACTGGAAGAATGGAGCTTGAATTCGAAAAATGCCATGTTGCGCATCAGCGGAAATGATTTATCTCTTCCCTATTCTGTAGAATCTGAATTTCTCCTCGTCTAAATAGCGTTCAGTCTTATTGAAATAAGTGATTGCGCAGGCGATCGGGCTCATAACAAGATCGCGTTGTGAATGCCGACCGATCAGTAGACTTTCATGGAGGTACAGAGGGGATGAATCCGCTACTAGGTCCCTAAGAAATAGGAATACAGTCCTATGGATTATAACTAATGCGGACCGATAATTGAGCTTATTGTTTCATGAACCCATGGAGGTAGTAATGAATTGTATGGCTATAGTAGTGGTAGATAGTTAAGCTGAAGCGTTATCGTAAGTACTTAGGTAGGTATTTTAGGTGATCAAGATCCCGGATTCCGAGATTCGGAACGTGTGCAAATCTTGATATGAGAGGCTACAAAGCTAACGTATCTAGGAGGTGTGCACATGCCTTTGCCCTATTTAAGGAAGTCGAGAAAGTATGTCCTACGGTATGCCCATGAAAGATAGTTGAGGCTAATTGCATTTAAATTTGGGAGGTTTGTAATCTATATAGAGTGCTTTACCAGACCAGCTACTGCCAAAGATTAATGACCGCTATAATAGCCACACCAGTTTACCCCCTTATAATCGCAGACCCTGGTGGGGTGATATAGTTGCTGATAATTACACACCTACTGTCCTTTGGGACTAGCATCATTAGTACAATGGAATGATTGGCCGTTTACAACCCCTGCATTTGATAAGACTTGCATGTAGATAGTATAAAGTCGACAACTGGAACAGCGAGGTAGAAATAATTTCTTTTATCCCTATAATACTCCCCACACATGAGCGCACATATATCATGAGTTATTGCAAATATTGCACCGCTAGGGCAAATTCAAATACTCGCTTTCACACGTTGATAAGTCTTGGAGCTAAATAAATTACATTGCAGTCATTATCATAATGAGGTTTATCTATGTGAACGATGACGGACAGTCGTTCACCATCCAAATACGCTTGGAAACAGCCCTGTATCCAGTGCGCGGCTTGATTATAAAAGCGCTTGGGTCTTACAGGGAACATCTACCCGATACATGAGAGACTCTTCTTGTGGAAGCATCGTTCCGTAGAACGTTTGCGAGCTTCACAGGAGAAAAATATACCCCGGTAAAACGTTATCTCCTATCGCGGCATTGCGAGAAATCCTAATAGGGGCGTCCCGCGCCAACATGATATCTTCGGCAATGTAAATTGGAGGACCGTATGCATTAGTCTTTCTCTTCTATTCCACCTGGAATTGAAACCGGAATTCAGACAACTGTAAGGCATTCGAGATTCTCCAAGAAGATATGACAGAACAATCGAAGGAAGACCTATACAGAAAGACGAAGAAATTTCCTATCAATATTTCTTTCAATAGATGTATCGCAGGACTGCTAGAAAAGTTAGACCGTAAGGCCATCGACGTGGCTTACATGCTTCGCTGTCTTGGAACCTCGGTGGTTCCGCGGATCATATTTTAAAAAAGCCAGGAGCTATCCCGTAGATGGTGCATGGATAGGGAAGTATGCCTCAAAGTCTCTAAGCCTCCTCTAGTCATTCGAGACAGCTCATCTTTCGAAAAGGTTATGCGGAACTTAGAGCAAATGAGATGGACAAGAATAGCCTTTGAAACAATTCACGTCAATCAAAGACTCGCGGAGATCTTTCAAGATCGACCGGAGATGACCGCGTGAAAGGCTATGGCGATTCAGCTTTTCTTGCATGTTCTGCCGACACATTTCGGCCTCGAGCTCGAGAAGTAAGCAGTTTCCCGTTCCTCGTATGCAGATATGGTCTAATACCCCGAACAGGCTGTGTCACTCTCCATGAGACAATGCTTCCCTAGCTTAAGATTGCATTGCCCTATCTCAAAGAACCGCAGGTAGTGTCTTTATTAGAGAAAGGGCCTGGCCCGGCCTGAGGGAGGCGGTAGAACTGTGTATAATTACATCGTCGTGCTTCTCCGGTCACAAATGGAAAGAGGGCGTGATGAATGTGGCAACCGGTTGCTTCAGACCCTGAACCAGCACGACTCCCAATCAAACGTAGTGGTTACATGCCGCCTCCAAATGCGTCAGCTACGATATGCGATACTAAGAACCGCAGACACGGTACGCAATGGAACTCAAAGCATTATTTTTCCACGTAGTGATACCGCTTTGGGAAACGCCTGGTCTGCCAACCTTATCCTACTCCAAGTGCATGATTACATTAGCGTAATGATTTCGAATTCGCCAATCACGAACTTTCACAGTACTCTCCTATTTTCGAGTCAACTCTTGAGCGTATCCAAGAGGCTAGGATTAATGCGACTCCAGGAGTACTCTACCCGATACTAAGGACTATTTCACGAAGCATGTGAGATTCTAGCGAGCATAGAATCCCCTAATAGTGAAGCCATATTACACCTAAGTGCGGTAGATTGAGAGCTAGGGGAGTACCACAGACCGTCAGCGAAAACATCGCATTGGCTACAGTTCTGCTCCCGCGCTCAATACAAACTAGCGATACGCATCCGTCTCACTTCAATAAATGCGCAACTGTCGCGTATAGGTGGCTATATGCTTAGTCATATGGAAGTTGACCAGTGCACTCTCCAGAAGGGATCAGTTAAACAGTCTCTGGAAGATCTAAGTCCTAGAAGCTAGCTCGTTAATAACAAAGGAAATAATCGCAATATATATAGGCTCATCCAGCTTATGGTTTAGCCGAGCCGGTATCCACTCCAACGTGACAGCAACTCATGAGTGGCTTACAGCAGGCCATGTCTGGAAATCCTTGGCCTTCGTGGGGGAACGTCTATGCCATGTTTGAGGACTTGCGATCCTACAACCAATTAGGCTAGTTCGACCGTATAGAATTGCTTTTATAAGGATTGCTATAACTCAGCACGTAGCAGGATAAATCAACAAATCCAACCGTGCTTAGATAGAAGTCGAAGTTGCCTGTGGAGAATTAGGCATATTTGGATACACCCTCAATGTAACAAAGTGGTCGTTGCACGAATTGGAGTTCCGTCGAGGGGTACAGGTACATATACCAGAGAAACTCAACGACTTGCCAAATATCTAATCAAGAGTAACTTTTAACAGGGCTAAGCATTGTTTGGCTGACCGTTCTTGTCACGTTGGGTGTGATATATACCGTTGTTGTCAATTCCGCAACAATGGCGTCGTTTTGCGACAGTTCTCCATCGTCTTCTTTGCAACCAAGGTATTTCACTATAATGGTTAATGTACCCGGGTATCTAGCAGCCAGGGGACAAGAATTCAAGGCAGGCTTGTATGTATTACAGCGATAACAGTTTTGGCAGTCGGTCATACGAGATACCTTGATATATCCGTCTAGCTTTTACAATTTATAACTCTATTCTTTCATTTTGTACTTTTCTAGAAAGCTAGTAGGTGATTTTGCGGTCTGCTTTCTCTAACTAGTTACGAGACACATTTCACACAGTCATGGATCGTAATTGGGATACGAATTAATTCGAAACCCAGTCCTTGGGAACGACATTAGAAAAATAAATATTTCTGCTTACAGAAACCTAGACAGCCAAGTCTACCAACCATTGAGTACTACTCCCCGGGAAATTTCCGACGCTCCCTCATGTCAGGCTTGTTATAACTAACTCATATTTAAATTAACTTTACTCCAGGCCCTCAATTCTACAACCTAGTGACAGGTAGGGTTAACTTTTTTTACCTCTCCAAGACGACCTTGTCCACTTGTTTAATAAAATAGGCTTTAGCGCGTCTAACAAATAATAGGTTTTAATTAGGACTTCAAAAACCTACATCGGGAGGCTTACGCAGCCAAAGCAAAACGTATTTATACCGTCCCATGGCTCCTAAGATAACTTGTCCTACGCAGCTATCGAGTTGTACGAATGCTTCATTCTATGCTGAAAGGTAGATCAAAGCAACCGATATCCTTGAATGATAAAAAGACAGACAATATTACAAAAAGCTTCATTGGATTCTAGCAAACTACCCTGTCTCACACCCAGCTGCGACACCTTCGTTATATAATCACTCACCATGAGTCTTCCCATTGCCGCGCATGACCCGCCCCCGTACGCTTCTCCAGCATCGCCAAGCGATCAACACAATAGCAGCAGCACAAGCAACCCGGGTTATAATCAGAATCAGCCCCCCCGACTAGCTCCATGGCAGAGACGTTGGAACGTCGAGTGGCTGAATCGGGCGTCGATTCCAAACCTAAAATATCGATATTTAAGACTTCAGCGGGCGAGCGAGATGAAGCCGGGCGTTACAAGAGAGAAAATCGATGCCTTGGAAGATACCACTAGCCTAATTGTAGCGGACATGATCAAGGCAGGATTTGTAAGTAAAGAGAACGCGCATAACCGAACACGACTTCACTGCGCACTTCGCAAATATACATGGCCCATCCTGCTTATAGTTCATGAATTCAAGGCTTTTAAACAATGTTGGCACGAGTTCAAGAATAAGGACAAGCTGTGCCAGGTCACAGCGGTTATGGAAGAGCAAGGAGAGAACCCGAGGTGGAAAGCTGAGATGACGTTTACTATGCAGCCAAGCCAGTACAATCAGATGGCAATTGAGGGGCGGTGGTTTGAATTTCCTTCGCCGGAAAACATCAAGTGGCTTTATGTCGCTGGACCCCAATGTGTAAAGCTGCTCCGTGCAACCGATCAAAGACACTGGGGCCCCGACCCAAATTGCACCGCAGCAACCATGCCTTTTGACGAGCGGAATGGGTGTATTGTACGGCATCCTGTTTCGTCGGCATTACCTCAAAACTTTCACCCATTCGTTGAACCTCGGCAATGTAGCCATTGCGGCCACATAGAAGAATAGTTTTCCCTAACACTACTAATAAGGCCTTACCAACAGCCCAACAACCGACTGATTTAACAAATTACTCGCACTACTCGATTTAACGGCCTTTATAGAATAATTGAGCAACCTAAAAAATACTAAACGATATGCATCGCTGTCGTTTAGATATATTTACCGCTTTTACGCTCTTGTAGCTATAATTATATTGCTTACCAATGTGCAAACACCAAGCAAACCAGTGACGACCAAACCAGTGACTATGCTCACAATCAGAGTCCACTCGGCTGTTGTGACCTGCCAGTCAGCCCTTGGATCCCTCCTATGGATGTTTGCCAGCACTCTCAGCCAGAGTCTCGGCCTTTGGCAGCCCGCGTCCCTGTTGATTGCATAGCTCGTTAGCCTGGATAACCACCACAATTTCCCCTAACGGTACATCGTTGAGCAAAAGAGACTGAATATCGAAATGGAGACTCACGCGTCACCATTCGTTGACGGTTGCGCCACTTCCTCGGGGCTTTCATTATTTACGTTTCTGCCACATCACTGTCAGTTATGTATCTACTACCACTGATGACGTTGCTCAGCAGCTAAGGGATCAGCTCACGCAAGACCATCGTCAGAAGGGCTAGGACTCCCACCCTCTCTAGGTAAAGTGGCATTAGGAAACGAAAAGCCACTTGTTTGTCTAACGGCGGTATCTGGCGCGTGGAGAGTGGCTTGTGGGGGAGGGATTGGAGTGATTGTCTGGACTGGCTGGGGTGGGAGGTCTGGAGTGGGTTCTGTATTGTAATGCAATGTTAATAACTCCTCTTTTTTATTGTATGTTATCTAGAGATCAACTTACCTGGTTGGAGATCGTCGAGGACCAAAACATGGCCTTCCCAATACTAATTTTGAACCATGTTATTGATAATAATATTGGTCCCGGTGTTAGGGTTGGTGTTAATGTTAGTAAAACCGAGGGAAAGAGAATCGGACTAGAACTACCCTTATAATCTTTCTAGCTAGGTCTTTATTATTCTTTACCAATCTAAAAGAGACTACGTGGTAGATTCACGATAGAAGGGTAGGATGCCTCACGCATAGTTTTTCTAACACAGGAACACTAAGGAGGTGGGTGCTAAGGAATAGAAAGTACGGTAGTTAGGGGACGGTAAAAGTATGTTGCGCGGAAACTTTGCTAGGTAGAAGCCAGGCAAAATCAGCATAGGTACATACTTACTTAGCAAAAGCGCGTTTTCCGGGAAAGAGAGTCCATCCTCAAGACAACTCCAGCTACTCGTTCCCCAAGTGAAAACCTACCCTCTGGGTCACATCCACTAACTACCCCACTGTCTACCATTTGGAATTTTGGCCGGAAGGCTTCACATCGACAAAGTTTATCCCAGCTGCAACCGTCTTCGCCAAAATCATATTCGACCGTAAACTAGGCAAAGGCGCTTCGTGTGTTCATACAAGGGTCTCTACGTAGTACAATTCCAGCGATAATGGCGCTTTACTTAATAGGCAATGATTCCATCGTTGCCGTTTCCATTGTGCCTAACTCTCTCTCGGATAGAATGAGACCTTATGCTGAGTTAGTACGCTTTTGCTTGCAATTGATCTTTGTTGTACTGTACGGTTAACTCACCTAGGTGTGTCAATAAAGTGAATTAAGTTCGATACCCTTGCTCCTGGGCAGCAAGCTCCAATCAGGCGTCACCCAGATATACGACTTACCCCATACGAATACGCCCCCTTTTCTTAGTGACCTGCCAACAAAAGAACACGACTTATATAATCAGAAACTCTCTAGCTCTCCCAGTATTTAAAAATATCACGTTAGGTGTTACTTAATGAATCAATTAATACACCTCTGCTACGTCTATACATCTTCCTATCCTCATTCATCACCATCTCTACATTCGTGCCACTACAATCCCATACCCATCTATGAAAACGCAACTAAACTAGTATAATGCCGCCCCCACCTTTGAGTGAACAGTTCTGGGATGCGCGATATCCTCCTGCTAACCCGACGCATCTTTCGTTCAAGGAGAAAACGGTGCTTGTAACAGGGGCCAACAGTGGGATGGGATTTCAGGCGGCACTCAAGTATGCGCAGCTAGGGGCGCGCACATTGATTTTGGCAGTACGCGATGTGAGCAAAGGCAAGGCAGCGAGAGCTAGCATTATGGGTCAAGTTACAAGTCCCGGGGACATTGTCATCAAGACCGTGGATCTATCCTCGTTCGACTCTGTACAAGCATTCGTACAAGACATCAACGAGACTGTTCCCGAACTCCATGTCGTCCAGCTCTGCGCTGGTATCATGACGCCCTCATTCGCGACTAGTGCGGAAGGCTACGAGAACGCGTTTCAGGTCAACGTCCTTTCGACAGCTCTGATGGCTATTCTACTGTTGGACAAAGTCAAAAAGACCGCCGCCGCTGGCTCGGATGACGGGTACATTCCACACATCACATTCCTCAATAGTGTAGCCACACAAGACGTGCTCGGGGAATGGATACCCGAAGACCAAACTCTGATCCAGCGCATCAACGACCCTGCCAAGTTTGACCACGTCTCGCAGTATTACTTAGTCAAGCTAGCAGCAAGGTATTTCATCGAAGGGCTAGCTGCGCACTGCAGTAAATCCTCCCCAGGAGGCGAAACCAACATCATCGTCAACTGTAGCTGTCCAGCAATGTGTCGAGGCACTGGCCTGCATCGGGATTACCCGTGGTATGTGAGGCTCCTCATGATCCCCTATAAACTCATCTGCGGAAGAGACCCCGAGCATGGTAGTCGAACACTGGTAAGCGCCGCTGGACTGGGTCGTGAAAGCCACGGCAGGTTCTGGATAAACGACACACTACCAGAGTAAGTGCGCGCTCTCAAGCCACGCCACGTACTGACTATGACTGACCTGACACCCATTAGATATGCTGGGTTTATGGCTACTGAGCGGAGCGAAAAGCTCGGAAAAGAGACGAATGAAGAGATACTGAAAATCCTTCAGGAAAATGCTGGACTTCAAGGTTACCCGTAATGATAAGGCTCTCGGTAATGTTTTGTTTTGCCTGTATCTCTACTGCGTAATGTGGCATTCCTATATTCGTACTGGTCTTTCAGGTCTCGAAGCAGTGACCTTACAGCGACTTGCAGCGACATTAAGCACCAATTCCAACGTGCTGGAGGTAGTGTGGAACGACTTGGCAATCGATGCAATCGTACGGCGTGGTCAGAAAGCTCTAGGCCGCATGCGTATCTCCACGCCACAAGGAATACCTAGGACCAGTAGCTATCCGAGTTAAATACAGCGTGCGTACCTCAATTCTCCCGGCTCCGACGGTTGTTGACGGTCCACTCGCGTATTGCTCGTCGTGCCTACGCCCGGCCCGATTGGCTTTCATTCATCATTGTTCACAACAATTTAAGAGTGAAATCATCTCGTATCAACTTAGTTCTCCATGTTGCGTTTTATCCTTTTCTATGCGGTCTGAATTTCCCAAGTCTTTCATTCTCAGCTAGGTACTGTGTTGAGATCAAACAGTCGACGTTATGCCTGGAGACTACTTACGATCAAGCTAGTGAGGTACTTAAGCACCGCGAAACTAGATCAAGATACGATTCCGGTGTACACATTAAATGGACAACATCTGGCTTTGCTGTAGTCAGCGCCCTCATCCCTGCCTCCAAAATGCACTAGAGCACATGGCAACCGAAACTACTCGACCGCTTAACCATGCTCTCGTCCGTCCCGGGTATTGTTGGTTCTTTTCTTTCCTTTCGACAGTCGTCTCGAGTTGTCTACTAGCAATTGAACAATTTCCGACGGTTCCTAGTACTCTTTACCCGCCTCTGGTCTTGGCTGTCTTTCATAGCATTTCCTGAGTATCGTCCCTAGCTGCTGCTAGGGCTACCTTAAAAGATTTCTTAGAACTTATTATGTTAAATATTTTATACAAAGTCTTTAAAGACAGCTTAATTTATTATTATATCTTCATTTCTTTCAATGATAATTAAGGTGTATTGCTAAGTAAATATTATATACCGTTGCAGGTGTAACGATATAACAATTATTAGCTCTTGAAAATAATTGCATGTTTATAAATTCTTTATGACTACTTGAGTTTTTAACAAATAATCAACCGGCAGAGTATCTTCCGTATTTTTATTCATGCTTCAGGGTAGTCTCAACGAGAAGAGACATGAGGGCTTCAGCTTCATTCCACTTTCAATATTTTCCCCAACTGAATGTCTGATGAACCAAGTTCTCACTCAAAGACCACAACTTCTCCGCAAGGAGCGGATTATCCGTCAATTGGTTCGGTTGCGGCGACGCCAGATGGGCATCAGCGAGATAACATCCTGATGATCCTGTAACTTTGTGTGAATTTAGCTTCTTCAACGAATTTTTTGCACACGTACCAATGATACTATCATCTAATGCTGCTATCAACGTAGTCGACGATCCCTGTTGCAAAGTTTTGAATTCTTCTCGTTCAAAGTGACCTGATGTGGAACATCAATACTAGCAAATTGATTATTGACACGCAGAATAAAGCGAACAAAAGAGCTATATCAATGTTTGGATTATAATCCATGCTTACCTGTTTTCGCTGTGATCCATTCAACTGCCGATTTGAACGCGACTGGATCCTGGAGGTGCACTTGAAGATTGGTCTTGATATCTGAGTAGTGTTGCCCCGTAAGTATTTCGGACTAAAGCTATACGAAAGGTAACACTTACTTCCGGGATGGACTGAAAATGCGGCAACTTTCTTTGGATCGAATTTGGAAGCCAGAGCAGCACTGAATAGAAGCATTGCGACTTTCGACTGTGCGTACGCCGCTACTTGTATATACTCTGCCCCGTCCTGAACGTCTTGTTAGACCTGACTAACTCCAAGTGTAATAAAGCAAGTACATTGAAGTTCACGTCGTCAAGATTAATATCTCCTGCACCACCTGTGCTTGTAGTGTTGATAATTCTCGCACCGTCCATTTTGACTGTGGTTTCGAGGAGCAGATTAGTGAGCAAAAAGTGCCCGAGATAATTTGTTGCGAACTGCCTCTCAATGCCGTCGTTTGTCTTAGACCATGGGCAAGCCATGATGGCCGCATTGTTAATAACAATGTCAATCTTCTCGACAGTGGCGGCAATTGATTTTGCAGCACGGCGCACTGAGGCTTGGTCGCTCAGGTCGAGCTGGAAGAATTCAAGTCGGACTAAAGCATTAATCTCGCGTATCTTGCGAATGACCGGCTTGATCTTATCTTCTGTGCGCCCTACTAGGACGATGAGAAACGGATTGGCATGAGCTAGTGATATCGCGATCTCAGAACCAATGCCACCCTCGCTAGGTCCGGTGATGAGCACTTTCTATAGCTTAGTAGGTATCTAGACAATCAGTCATGTAAAAGGCGACATACCCGTTTTGTTTTGAACCTGGTCAGCAAAGGCATTAACCACCTCCACCCCTGTTGTCGAGAAGGAGAACTGCGACATTGTTAGCTGAGTGAAAAACTTATATGTACACAATATATGAAAATTGTAACAACATATTTGAAATAAGGCGGAACTTGAACTCGCTTTATATCCTCCTTTTCTTCTCCCCATCAATTAGGTATGTAATTGTTCATGAACCCTGACACGACATTGATTGGTCACTGAGTTGAAGACTTGGCATGTCATCCAGTTGCATTAGCTCTTACATTAGCGTATCTCAGAGACGTCGTATCCCATCGAGGCACTATCTGTATATATGATCTCTCGGCTCGGTGTAGCATGCTCTAATAATTGCGACGTTTAAATTCTGCAACTGGATTATGCTGATTAATATACATCATGGCTGGGTCAATCGTAGTGAATGACATGCCTCATATGGTCGAGGCCCGAAGCGTCGAAGATGATTGGGCCGGGATATCCGACTTTGGAGCAAGGAAGAAACGACAGAATCGCTTGAACCAGCGAGCTCTCAGTGGGTATACTTCTTTGCCGTAATTCGGCGCCGATAAATGAAACTGACTATGCTATAGGACGACGCAAAGCGGCCAATAAGTCTGCCAACTGCCAGATAGAGCCTGTCGAACCTGCTCGACTTAGTCGGCCTCCTATCGTGGAATGCCAAGCGGATTCCGTCAGTCATTCGTCATCGCACGCTGAGAATTGTGATGGATACGCGGCCTGGACGCCAGGAAAGCAAATTATCTCGAAACATACGGTACAGCAGCCCAAAGATCTGGTCAAACAGTTCTCGCCATTAAACGTACCGCACGGGAACGCAGCCCTCCAGTTAAGGTGGTCATCGAGTCCAGAAAGTTTTGTGCTTGTAGTGTCAGCCGGCCCAACTACAATAGTCCTCGACCTCTACGCATTGCCGCTACCTGCTGATCATCTCCTCACGCTCGTACGATACAACCTCTACAAAGCTTGCGCAGCAAACGCCGAGATCTTGGGTTTAGAACCGCGTGCCCTTCATGACGACATCACATCTCCATTCTGCAATCCCAGAACTTTCAATCATCCACTCCCGGACTCGCTAGCCCCAACGGAGACACAGACCACAGTCTTGCATCATCCATATATCGATATATTCCCATTTGCCTCCCTAAGAGATAAGCTCATTCTTTTACAAGGGACTTTCAGTGAGGATGAACTTTGTGCTGATCTTGGCGGGAAGAACTCAACCACCGAACACACCGGGTTGATAGTGTGGGGAGATTCGTGGGACCCGATGGCATGGGAGGTTTCGGAGTACATTGCAATCAAATGGTCATGGCTCCTCGATAGCTGTGAGGAGCTTCGAGTAGCTACGAACTTCTGGCGAAACACGAGGGGTGAAGCCCCGTTGAGGGATGCTCTTCTCTCACATTAAGAAGTAAGGAATATAGGGACCTCCGAAGAGGTTCGGCCACCAAAATAGTTATAACAAGGGCTGGATTTAGGGCATGGAATTGTCTATATTCAAGATACCATTATCTCTTATGACACTGCAAGGTCCTTGAAGTCGGATAGTCGGATAGTTTCCTTGACCTTGGTACCGACTATATATACAACTGGGGCGGAGTTCCAAGCCTCCGAAAATAAGTGAGGGCTGATAGCCTCAGTTTGAAAATGCGTGAAATAGTTATATAATCGTTACGGGCCGACTACAGCAGTAGACAGCGAAACTAAGGTAATTTATGTTCCTTTAACAGCTATGCCATCGGTTATAGTTGATATTGTATTATAGAATAGGTATCTAGGTAGGTTGCCATTCCTAGTGTTTATGCACTTGTAGGCAGCGTTGAAAGTTTATGTAACCCTTATCCTATATTCATTAGTCACTTGAACTTGTCAGAAGTCCATGCCTTCGTGAGGCCAAGGCCACTTTGACTCTTGTTCCGTGGTAAACTATAGGCAGGCAATAAGCATGTTATTGTGTGAGATTTTATATAGAAGAAGCTTGCCACGCAATAGAGCGGCAAGACTATACCGCCACACTACTGCCAACAAGTAGAATGCTGCCAAATTGGACAGTTTTCTTCCGGCCCTGAGGTTAGCGCTGGAGCAGGGCTTGTACTTCAACACTGTTCTTATCATCGTAACATTTATCTATCGAACTACCGAGAGAGCCATCAACGACTAAAGGTATATGATATTAGTTGTAGTAGAGGTCAACTGGAGAAGAACAATAACAATTGTCTATATCCCTTGTAATTACCCCTTTTTAGAACAAGATCCCTTCATCATTCTTAACGGGCATGGAGTCCTCAGGGCTTGATTATATCTCAGTATGTTCCTCCATTGTGGTATAAGCCGGAAGTGCAAATAAACTCCCTTTCTAGGTAAGATGTCGTCTGGTAGTGCAGATGTTTAAAATTAATCATCGCACTGGGCAGAGTACTGTGTGGTAGTTCTACACAGCCTTCGCTATAGATGATGACTACAATCTCACGAGGTGACCAGGTGTTACCGAACCCCTTAGACGGCCCAGTCTTCGTTCAACTATTCTGGCAAGGGTGAAAGGAGTTCCTCCCTATTATACTACACTACATATGCCAACACCTTCAAACAGCATTTGCATGATACGAACTAAACTGCCATCTTTCGCTAACTCGTACGTGGAAATAAACATAAGAAAAAAGAACAACGCAGCTCGCGCAACACGCGCCTAACTACCATTATCCCGGATTACGCTGTGGCTATCCGGGGGCAAGGCATGACACTGTAGTCGAGAATGTACGTATCCGTCTCGTTCATGCGCCCACCAGCCTGCCTGCGCTCATGCACATGCAATCCCCAGACTCACTCGGGGTTGTGCAACCACCCTAGCTGATACGAACCAGGAGCGCACTCTATTAGAGTCCTGTGCTACATAAGGCCTTTCCGTGTCGGTCCCGACAGGACTTCTCGTCCCGGCATGGCTTTCACGGGTATCATCATCCAGCCGTCTGTGCGGTGGAGAGGCTTATGTAAGGAGGGATACAACGGCGAAAGTGGAGGAGTTACTGTCGGCGCGCCGGACTTACTATGTAGAGATCTAGGATGTGACTACGCCGTTATTCACCTAGCGGAATATCTAGTCGCTTAACTTCCACGTGTCTGCGCCGCAGATATTCTCACACGCATACGCTAGACAGCGATACCTCTATAACAAAGCTTACATATGTAGATGGGTAATAGGTAAATATCTACTATAGTAGTGATACCCACTGCATGATGCCTAAGTTGGTACTATTAGAGATGTGTTCTAACTGCAAGAGGACACAACGCAAAGTTGTCGACTGGCAATAGCCAAGATCCTTGTTCTCTAGTGTAGGAGATACCGAACTAGCTAACCGGTGAGGAGTACATGTAAGGTGAGTCCGACCTGACGAAGGAATGCAGAAAGGATCCCCAGCCTACCTATAACGGTACCAAGACGGCGGCGCTGACCAGACACATTCTAGAATACGTCGGCTGGGTTGCATCGCACTGCACTAGAATAGGCACATCTATCTGCGGCGTATATCCGGGCTGAGTAAGGCTATTGTGAGCCAACCACTTACATACTAGTTAGAAAGTAATTGTACTTTATACATGTGGGTAGCCTACGTACGTGACTATTTAGGATGGTCGGTCATTGGGGGTTGCAGTTACACGCCGAGTCTGACGTGCAAGAAAAAAATGCCCCAACTAAGACTAGATAAATGCGGATTACCTCATCCTGTCCTGTATAAGCAGGTAAGCAATGAGTTTTGGGGGATGTTAATTATGTTGGAGATCTATTCTTGAACATGTTCGCTCATCCTTGATGCGGAGGACTCTTGTCATCCGCGACATACCGGTATGTCGATATGTCGACATGTCGTTGTTGATGCGGGATGGATCACTTAGAGATGCGGGAGGACATGGGTTCCGCTGCCCGCGCTTACGGGTCTTCTGGTTTGCCCGAGCAAAAGAGACGGCTGCCTACCAATGGCCGCGACTAGGCAAGCGAAGGAATAAGCATGGAAGGATCTATGACATACTTACTTTACTTGTGGTCAAGTTTCCATGTTGCGGGCGAAAGTCAGGTAGAGCGGCAAGATGAAAAGGAGGGTAGGATGGGCTGGACAAAAGCCAGGCCAGCCACGAGGGAGAAAGATCCGCCCGGCTTGTATCTGGCCTTGAATATTATTAGCATTTCTTCTTCTATCATAGATGCAACCTATATTTGCAGATTCAAAAGGGCGACGACTATGTTACCACACCTGTGGCGTGATTGGTGGGATGGTTTTCGGGTGCTGCCCTCTTAGCATTAGCTCCTTTCTCCCCTTCACTCGTTTCTGCTGTGATGATGACACGGATGGGTATCACGGACTGTGGGCGAAAGTGCAATATTGGATCAATGGATATGTAGGTATGTGTAGGGATGAGGATGAGGGGTCGTGGGCTGGGCTGGGCCTGGACCTGGACCCAGCGTCATAGCTTTGCACTCCCATTTCCCCTCTTTTCTGTTTCTGGTGAATGATACACGATGTTTTGGATGTTGGCGAAGGCTTTTTGTGCGCGTGCATGTGTGTGCATGTTACTCTGTAGATATGTATGTACAGTTGCACACTTCCTCACGACATTAATTCCACACGCTTTGCAGCCTACGTAAATTAGATGACATCGACCCAATGACACATTTCCAGTCGCGTGAGTGTTGGGCTGCTACTTTCGCATGTTGGTTCTACAGCCCTTGGATGCATATTTGGAGGGCTAGCTCAGAGCTTCATTGGCCTAGACTAACTGGCCGCCTTTACCGTTGTATCCTAGTTGGACTGTTATTCCGGCTCCCGAATTAGAAGCGGAAGCCAACGGGAGGCTGGGAAGGGTAGCGCATCTACCTACACTACACTATGCGTATATGCAGACTACTATGCGCATGTAGTACCTGGGTCGGCAGTGTACTTCTCGGCGGTTGAAGTGCATAATAGATGTGTCCGTGATGCATATGTTTCCGTGACCCGGGAGGCGAAGTCAGTCGTCGATATGGAGGTAGATGGTTCATCCTTTAGCCTCAAACAAAAAGTTCAGATTGAAGTTAGACATGATGTCAGTCCTAATCCTCCAGCCTCCCTTTGGCCCCCAAACGAAAGAGGAGAAACAGAGAAGGACGAAACGCGAAAAGCAAAAGGGAAACGAGGAGAAAATAAGAACGAAACAGGATGGCTGGTAAGAACTAGCATTGCTGCATGTTCGCATCCCACGATTCGCCGTTGGCTGATGGTATTCCCTGTCGCAGTTGGTATACTGCAGCATCCACTTGCACACCTACCTCTTACTTACTACTTACACTACTACCTACAGTACTGAGGGATGCATATTATCACATGGTTGCGTATACTTTATGCTGCTATTTTGATACGATGACGTGCGACTATAGGATGGCTGGGGTGAGATAGTTGGGACGAAAGAGACGCCTTATTAATGAAACAGTAACACCAGATGCACATACAGATCCCAGTATACTCACACACACACACACGCACGCACAATCTTCTTCGGTCCAGCCCCCCCTATTAGCATGATTTTATGGCTTTCGGGCCCTTGATTGGCAATACAGACGCCTTGTCAGCCTCTTCCGTAGCACTATCCGTATCTGCCGCGGCGCATGAGCACATACGGTAGTCCCAAGTAAGCTGTGATACCCGATCCCCACCAGGTAGATGGTGGCTGGGTGTCATACACTATGTCCTGTCCCGTCTCACTGACTCACTGGAGTTGAAACCGGTCGCATCAGCCAGACAAGGTGTTTCTAGGACTATTCGTTGGGGGACGAGTTTTGCCCGCACGAAGGTCGATTTCAGAAACCCCAACCTTGACTGATAGGTACATAGCCACCTCGCCTCATCCGGATCCCGGAACCGGTTTTTAGGCGATGCCCCATGCAAGGCACCAGCAATATCTCTCGTTTGGGGCGTCTGTGAGGGCATACGCATACGCATAAGCCATCGTCATGACAGGGGTGGGAGGGAAGCAGAGTAAGAATTGTAGTTGGGCTTGGCTTACCCGCACACCATCTTTCGACTATACCATCGGAAGAGTAGGAGGAAAAAAATTGCATTCCTTTACTCCAATATAGGACCGACTGGCTGACTCCCTTCGTTTCATCTACACACCCCTTTCTTTTTGATCACCTTTAAACCATGTGGTATTTCACCAGCCACAGCTACACAGTGCAGTCTGCAACTCTCACTGATGCCTATTTGAGCTGCTTCGTAGTTTATCCCTTGCTACTACAAGGTTTCTTCGCTTGAAGGATGAACGGAGGTTGGTGTACAGTGTTGGTATCATAGCACCCGACACAACACTACCTAGGGCCAGGGTTGATTGACGGATGGATGGAGAAAGGTCGCAAAGGGCCAAAGGAGCCGCATAGGCACGACGAGCCGCGTCCCTGCGCTGCCTGCCTGCCTACCTCCCTCGATGAACCATGATGATCATCCACGGGCCCGATAGTCAACATAAAACCGAGGCGTCAACATTCCGTGTGATACTGGACTGAGAAAAGCGGCGTGGAATATGTGGTGTATAGTGTAGCATACGCAGTACAAGTACTAGCAAATTAGGACCACCCATATCTTCTCCCTGAACACAACATTGCTCTTGTGTTATGAATAAAGCGACCGGAGACGGAAGAACCCCGCAGGCCAAAAAATACACGGTGGTAATCTGTGATACCACTTGTAGTAGTATGTAGCCGGGCAGGTCACCACCAAGGTAAACAAGTTCTGCCATGGGCCATAGCATCGACGACCTGCATTCAAGGTGAGCGTCCAGCCTCTGACGCTATGGTAGATCACTAATTCGAACCCCAGGCCAAACAACCCCTGAAGGAGCACGCCCTTCAAGTGCACTATTTGCTGGAGGCTAGAGAAGACAGGGTACGCTAGGATCGTGCTGACAGGGTATCTCCAACCCCTACCTCGCGAAATTCCTGGAATCCAACAGGCCCAAAGGAGATAATACAGGGAAAATTCTTACCAGCGACGGCCAACTGTCTTTCTAGCATGCCAGAGCCGTGCAACATTTGTTTACTTACTACTGCGTACGTATTTGTTTGCTCGGTTGCAAAACGTCTAGTACCGCGTAATAGGTGCCAACGTTCCCTAACATTCCTGCATTGTCAGTGCACACACATACCAAACGCGCTTGATCAAGATAATCAAGTATAGATGACAAATACCACAAGCCATCCAGTACGGCGTAGCCTCCTCTATGTTGTGTACTGTACGGAGGAAAAAGAAGACTCAAAAAAACCTTTTGTGTGCGTGTGTGTGCGTGTGTGTGCGCAACTATGCCGCACCTATTTATTGGATGGAATCCCCAGGATCCGTCCCCCGGGCAAGCGAGTAATACACGAGGTAATTTCCGCGGCTATCAGCAAGGAGGAACAAGAGCCACGACGTGAGCCGTGCATAATAACACTACGCTCGATGGGTAAACAAAAACGAGATTGATACACACACACACATCGGAAAAAAAAAATATGAGTCAATATTAATGGGGAAATGGAAAAGCAATCAAATAAGTCAGGGGTGAGCTATAACAGGGAGGTATGCTAATTTCGGAGAAAAAAAAAAAAAAAGAGAGAGAGCTATTCTGGGTAATGATGATTCCTTGGTCATTACATGTAATTATTACAGGGCTCTCTCTGAGTCACATACCGGTACCTATGTGTAGGATACAGGTATGGTAACATGTTAGCATCTTCACAGTACTATGGTGAAATATTCTATCAATAAGTAAACATATACGTAGACTCACTTATACCTACCCTCCTACTTCGGATGCAGCGCAACATCGTCTCTTGGCGCACGAGGTCTCCACGCGGTCCGCGACCTGCAGAGCACCAGGGCGCGGGAGACATGCATAATGAATACAACTACGCTAAAGACATCAACATGAACTACTTTGTTGACAAGTGGTTAATCTCGCTTTTACAGACAAGACATGATAGAACATAAGATAGGTTAGATATAAGGGTTATACGAAAGCATGGAAACCACGTTAGACTGCAGCTGAAGAGAGAAGTTTGTATATAATAATGTTAATATTTAGAGATTTCGACCTCGTCGCCTACACTACAATTGAGTACAAAAAGCAAACGGGGTATATCCAATCCAGCCAGCCAGTGTGAACAAACCCGACCACAAGGCCAACTGGCTTCGCGCGCTCCTCCAAAATAGTCTATAAGTTGCGTTGCACGTCCAGCCCGGTAAAAAATAAAACGCCCTGCGCTGAAACCAAAGATCCAAACTCGTCCGTCCGGTAGATAATATCGACGGTAAAATGTCCTCCAATAAAATTCCATTAAAGCTTCTTGCTCGCCAGTCCTGTGGCATAATAGTGACTCGCCGAAGATAAGAGTCTATGGCGACTCTCCAACAATGGTCAACAATCGTAGTCGGCCCAAGTCTAAACAAAGGAACAGAACAAAGGAACCAAATCCTCCAAATCCCAACTTTTATCTTCCCTAACCTGAATGTGCCCTTCGTTGATCGGACCACTCGTGTTCTCGTTCGTGTGCTGCTGTGCTTGCGCGGCGCAATATGTAATCATAAGACGAAGGACAGAAAAGCGCATATGGCTGCGCGACCTTCTCAATTGCCTCTCTTCCCTTCGTCGTACTAATTCTCTCCACTGCTCTGGGGTATCTCAAAAAAATGGAAACAGCTGAGACAGGAAAAAAATTGTATGAAAAACCCTTCTTTCCCCGTAATGCGAAACTGCCCTGAGGCCCAGAGTAATATGACACTAGTAACACATAGGAAATTCCGGAAAGGGAAGTCCGTGGGATGAAAACCAATGGTAAATCCCGGTAGTGGTACATGACGGCAATTGGCCGACTCGCTTATGGGTTTTGGTTCTTTTTTTAAAGTTTTCAAGTGGGTGTAAGAGGGTTATCCTGGATTGGCCCTGGAACACCAAAGACAGGAAAACCAAGGTTCGGCAGAAAATCCAATGGGATATCCTTCCGACGGCGGAATCTACTGGGTTGGCCTTTTCAAAATGTCCTCACAGTTGGCGTCAAAACGGAGGTTCCAAAGGCGGACCGATTGCATGAATCGCTCTGTCTTCTCGAGCTCGCGCTCGCGACCAAAAAGAGTCTCGACAAACTCGATACCAGAGTTCTTGCCGAGCTGGGCGGCCTCGCGCTTCTTGCTGGCCTTGAGCATGGGGGCCTCGCATCGCTTGAGAAGAGACCGTAGCTTGTCAGTCAAGCGCTCGCCTGACGCAATGAAATCCTCGATCATTTCCCGGTTCTCCTGCGTCCGGACTTGGGGAACAATCTCCTCCGAACGTTTTATCTTGCCTGACAACTGGATGAGGAGGAGCCACATCTCACCGGCCATGTCCGATATGGGGGTCGCAGGGCCGTGATGGTAGACAGTCCAATCATAGATCCACTTGCCCAAAGAGTTGGCGTCGAAGACACTACCCAACAACATGATGGGTTCCTCGGTGGGGTCCCAGTTCTTCAGGGAGTAGCCGGTGGGAATGCGGTGCTTCTTGGCATCGGCCTCTGTGGCCCGGGGAGCTGCTGCGGTTACTGTCTTCTTAGGTACGGCAGCCGTCGGCCGGGCAGTGGCAGGGCGCTGGATGTTAGGAATAGCCCCGGAGGACGGACGACGCGAGTGGGCATGATGACCAACCCTTGTGGCGGACCGTAGCGGGGGTTCCTCATAACGACCGTACTCGGCCTTCTCTTTGTCAAAAGAAAACGTCGGGATAGCCTGTGGGTAGTAGCGGGAATCAGTGCCATACTCCGGACGGTCAGTGTAATAGTCATAATGATTTCTGTGCCTTGAACTCTTCCACTGCGGCCTCAATACATAGACGTAACCATTTCCGGCTTCGATTACTTCGTCCTCGTCGGAGTCCCCATAAGAGGCCCGATAGTAAGAAAAAGACTTGCGACGCTCTCGCCTCGCGGGCTCGTGGGTGGCATAGTCATGGTCAAGATGATGATAATTATGGTGTTTCGACCCCTTGTGGGAAAAACTGCGCTTTCGCGAACTCACTTGCGGGCTTGGGCCAGTGGCGTATTCGCCGGTGCTCTTGTATCGCGGCGAGAAGGCGGTGGTAGGACGCGGAACGAAGTCGCCGAAGCCAGCAGTGCTGGCACCGCGGACGTGGTTTCGCGTCGCCGATCGCTGCGGGGTCTTTGCTGGGTAGAATGGGTAGTGATGAGGCGACGGTGTTGGCGAGGGGCTATTCACGTCGTAATTGTAGTAAGGGTCGCCTCCTCTAAGAGGAGTGCCCGAGTAGGGAGAACCGTAATGGCTCATCGTGGTGCTGGTCTGGTGCTGGTGCTATCGAACGACGACTGCGAAGCTCGTTCGGAAGACGCCTCGGGGAGGAAGAGGCGACGCGCGCTGGGATTCTGAGATGGTCGAAGTGCGTCGATTTCTCGCTCGAGTTCGACGTCGTCCCCCTGGCCGCGCGCGAGACGAGGGAGGTGGTGATGCTGTGCTGATGGCTGGGGATCTGCTCGCGCCGATGTCGTGACGCTGTAGGAAGTGACGCCCGTCACCTGGGATTGTGGTCGGTAGGAAGAGGAGAGGAAGACCGACTTCTTTGTGAGAACATGCTACAAGCTGAAGATGTTATCCCCAGGGCGAGGACGCGAGGGCGAGAGGGAATCAAAGTCGAGGGACGTCGACCTTGACTAGAGAATGCGCGGGAAGGGGCCGGATGGTTCGAGATCCAGCGCGGCGATGACGAATCGATTGGGGGATCGATGTCGGCGAGGTCGGGAGCGTCGAGCAGGCGTCGAGAGCGGTGCGGTTGAGTCAGATATGGCGAAAGCCAAATTGGGAGGAAAAAATGACAACAGAAAATATTGTGTGTGTGGCAGGGTGCGGGTGGGTTGCTTTTGTATGGGCGACGCAGTGCAGCAGCAGTGGTGAGGGATGAGTGAGTGATGAGTGATGGCGAGGCCCTGGCTTAGGCTGGGGCCTGCGTGCTGGTGGGGACCAGCCTGTCCTTTGTGAGAAATTTTTTTATTGTTATTATTTTTTTTATTGTTTTTTCCGTTATTTGGCGCTGCCAAGGGGGCAGGGAAAACAGCCAAGACGTGCAGGGGAGCGGACACGGAAGCCACTGAAGCCCTGATCCTTGGCCGATAACCTGCTAAAAGCAAGCCTACTTAGTACTGCGTAGGTACCTAGTGTAGGTACTTAGCAAGACCCAGGGCGACCAGGGGTGTGCGTGTGGAGCGCTGCCTGTACCTCTGTACCTCTGTACCTCTCTCGCTCGCACCAGCCGGCGCCGGAAAGGGGCAGAGGGGCAGAGGGGGGCGGCTGAAGAGGGGCCGGGGGAGTGCGATCATCCACAGGCTACCCTTTTAGGCTTAGGCCGTCTGTCGAGAGATTGGTAATTCCTCGCTGTGCGCACCGCCACAACGTCCGAGAAGCTTCGGTCTCGCACTTTGTGCCCAACGCCGCCGCGGCACCAATCACTGGCTCTCCCGGCACAGCGGTCCGGGTACTACGCTAGCAGTAGCAGCAGACTGTCCGTCGGCGTCTGGTTTGGGCCGGTTGTGTGCGAAGGCTGCCTGCCTACAGTGCCTGGAGCTCCAATTTGTAGTGGATCGCTGTCGTTCGATTAGTGGCGCGGATTTGCCTTTCAGCTCTCTCGCCTGTCGCTAAATGGTCGCTGAGTGGCCTCTCGCTCGCATTCATCAGCTCGGTACGCTATTGCCGGGCGTGGTCTTGTCTTGTCGTTGAGTGGCCGCGTTTGTCTTTCATGTGAAAGCGAAAATGTGTCACAATTGGCTGGCAATGAATCACTCCCAGTCAATCAGAGCAATCAGTCATCCAGACTGATTGATTGTTCTTTTGCCACAGGTAACCAACAAGGGCAATTTTGTTGACAGGACTCCAGCTGTCCAGCTGGTTGTTGAGAGGTTTTGAAGAGTCGCTTCTTACGATGGGATCAGCAAGGGACGCGAATACGACGATCTTGACGCAATAGGCGATTCGCAGTCCAGTGCGCACCTCTGCAGGATTTCAGGGCTTGTACCAGAGAGGCCACAAAATGACGTGATCCGATTTCAACAGTTACTCGCCGACAAAAATCAGCATGCCGGTAGTTGACTGGTTTCGCAGATGCGATATCCAGAATCTGTCCGTCCGTCCGCCGTCTTCGTATCTCCGCGTCCAAAAGAGATGCCTAGTGTAGGTAGTGTATTGTTCACTGGTCGCTGACTCCTGACTGTGCGAAATAATGTGCACTGCGGGTGCGTACGCAGTAAACCTGGCTAGATAGATAAAAATTGACGCCAGGGTGCCAGGGTGGTCTGAGATAGCCTGGAATAATGTCAGGATCTGTGCGAAGTCCCTAAATTGGTTCGGAGTTTAGCGAGATTGAGATGTGGTGCAAGTGAAAAGTACGGGCTGGAAACACAAAGTGCTGCCAGGCTGCTAAAGTCCGCACCGTCCGTGAGATGGAATCCTCTAGGAGTATCCTAGTCGTCCTGAGCACCGTATAAAGAGGCGATGAAAATTTCTTCTCCAAGGTTCAGGGTCCTTCTCTTAAAGACTCATCGGTTGAAATCGCTTCCGTCGTGTGCGGACACCAAGTAGGGATGAGCCTTTGCCACCGTCGCAAACAATTCGCGACGAGTGATATATCGCCATATAATGTCGTAAGTCAAGGTAGCTCTCCTCGGTCAATTGGCTGCGATTTATCTTGTGCCGGTCCGGGCGGCTCAATGAGGATTGGCAGCTTGGTCCCGGGAGCAGTTTCAAGAACTGCGGTAATAAGTGCACGGACGAAACAAATCGTAGCGCAAGTCTACGGCCAAGTCAAGTCAAGCTAGCGTAACTCCTGTCATCGAGGGAAATAGGCCAAAGTAGTCTCGTCTAGTTTTCCCACTTGAGACTGTCAGACAGAGTGAGTGATTAGTGATGATGACGCAGGTTGAAATACGGTAGGTACAGGGTATGAAAAGCCGCGGCTTGCACGTGAAGTTGAGCCGGTCCAGTTAATGACGCACCCAGGTCATCCAGAGGACTTACAAACGCTCGATAGGTTAAAGACGCTAGAAGAGACGAGGAGATGATCGAACGGCCATCCAGGTCCCAATCGGTGGATTGTAAGGTGGAAGAAGATACGCCCTGGCGCTCACGGAGTTATATTTTCACAAACGACTGGGTGCTGGTTTGATCAACCGAGCAAACTCCAGGAACAAAACTCGGAAAGGATGATAGAGAGCATAAATATGATAATATGTAGGCAATACGTAGAGCTCTTATTATGACAGGTAGTAGATAGGCAGAGGGTGTACGCGGCCGCCGTAGACGACGGCAGTATCGCTTACGAGATGGAGAGATGGAAGAAGACGACAAGCCTGCTTTCGTTATTTATGACTTTGGTTTAAGTGGGATGAGTGAATGCGTGTGTGTGAGAGGGTGAGATCGGCCAGATGCGAAGTGTGATCTCCATCAAGCAAAAGATCAGACTTGGTCTTGGTCCGTCCCTCTGCCCCCACCCCCTCAGATCCCATCCCCATCAGGTGTTCCAAGACTCTTCCGTTCTGAGCGAAGGAGGGGAACACTGAGGGGGAGGGGCATGCATACCAGGCACGGGCTGTACGCTGGGTCGGAGTTGGGTTTGCCTGCCTGGCCTACCTACTTACACTTACATACGTAGTAGACTTACATAGAGGGAGTGTAGTGGTACTATACATACCGGTATATGTGTAGGCGCATGGTTGCAAGTCAGGTAGTTATGCTGTATGACGTGCATCTTCTAATATCTTTATATAGTATGTATTACTTGACCTCGAGTTATAATTCGCCGTCGGTTTAGGGCCAGACCAATAAGAGGAAGAACAAAAACTTTGAAGTTGACAGAACTTGAACTGGGCTGGATTGCTAACTCCTACATTATTATTAACCTTGGCCCAGCCCGATTGACTACTAAGACTATATATTATAGGTACCTATCTATGTCTCTTTTCCTATATATTTTCAACAAGTAGGTAAGGTATCTATCTATCCACCTAGCTACACCATCTTCAACCGCTTTCTCGTTTTCTCGACGTTTACCTAGTAGCACCACCAACCGTTACAGCTGTCTCAACAAGGTCCATGATTCAGCTCAGATCAGCGACCAGTGATTCTCCGATAGAGCCAGAATGCTTTCCAAATGGAGGATGGCGGTGCGAGGCAACTGAGGTGACGTCTCACGCACACACCTTTTCATTGGCACAGGGTTTCATTGAGCGCTTGCGTTAATGTGACTCGACACCTCCCAGCCATCAGTCACCACAGTCACCACGAGTCACCGCAATCACATCACACCTGCGAGGTACTGTACAACCCAACCCGCTTATAAAGATGGTACTAGGTCTGTAGTGTACGGGTAGGTACGGGTAAGTGGCAGGTAGGTATCGGATGTGACGGATGAATAGCCTAACAACAGGTTCCATCCTCTGCAAATGGTATGGTACGGTACGGTACGGCCATGTTTAGGCATACCTACTACGGGTGCATGCTGTGTGCGCTGAGTTGACTCCAAGCCTGGCCTGGAAGCTGATTAGCCTGCCATCTTGCTTACTAGGGAGGATGGTATAGTAGGCTTCAAGCCATGAGTCTCCTATCGACGTCGACCATCTACACCACGTGTGCTCGTAGGCAGCAGAAGTAGCTATTCACGCATTCTTATTGATGGTGACGTACGTGCTCGGGAGCCATTCACCATCGGAAATCCGCTGAAGATGTGAACCGCTCAACAGGGAATAGTTCGTGCTGGAGACGGTCAGGAGACGGTCATCTGCACCTCCACATGCATCGCGGGTTCTGCGCGGGGAAGACGAGGTCCAGGCAAAAAACGTGGAGGTCGCCGCATAGCGTGTCCACCCTGCCCACCTCCTCCAACTCTCTCTACCAATGATCGATGGAGCAGCGGTGCCCGCCCTCATGTATGATGTCCTTCATCTTCTACCTATCTACGGCCCTACGGACGCAGTATGCTCGATCCCTTTTGACTATACCTATACGGTATCTGGCATTTCTAGCATCACTACTAAGTCGACCCCGCAACTCTGGGTCCGCCCCCAAATAAGAGAGAAGGGGAACAATAGGTGTTGAGTGTCTTTGCGATCCTATGCGACGACTACAGTAGGTATGCGCTATTATACTATACTACGGATATACAGACTGTGTGCATGGCATACTACACTATGCTGTTCTGGAATACCACCTCACGAAAAATACCAGCCTCTTTAGATAGTATCTAGTCTAGTCTAGGTCTTACCGTTACATTCGGCGTAATTGAGATGAGCTGACTCAGGGTCAGCAATTGAAAAACAACCAGCCCCCAACATTTCCAATCGAATGGTTGATAGGCTCACTAATACACCCAGAAATAACGCGCTATCGACATTTATAATTCTCATAGGCTGCTTCCTCGTCTCTCTCTGGATTCTTGTATTAAGTAAGAACTGAAGTAATCGGCTATCTGTCCACATGTCCACATGATTTCTCTCATCATTATCTGTTTCATTTATAGTGCGCTTGTACGGACTTGCGGAACGCCAAGTTACCAGCCACCAACAGTGCAGTGAGCCGAGATGGTATCCGATCCTTGTGAGCTTGTGAGAGTATGGAGCTCATTTTGTTGGTTAGGTTGTCTCACTCCGATACCATGTTTCGGTGGTATTAGCCCGCCATCATGTTATTTAGCACATCGGCACCTACACGAAACCAAGCCCGCACCAGCTTGGACATGGAGTAACCTGGCCAGGGAGCCCGGACCATGCCTGTAAAATATTTTCACCCGTCTATGCCTTTTCAAATTGTACAAACTCTTTTGCAACACATACGAGTTTATAGCTCGGTACGGCTCTACAAAGCTAGGTGTGACGACTTTAATTATAGACCATACCTGGCTAAACGATGGGGACGTGTCTTAGTAAAACTTCAGCACCAGTGCCCACTCTCGTAATGGATGTAATGGTATTATACGTTGTACGAAACGAGACAAGCTGCTATACTCCAGATCATGAAGTAATGGTTCGGGCTTATCGTCCGATAATGCATGATCGCAATTGACGTTGAGGCTCAAAACTTAATTAGAGGCAAAAAGGGGTGCGGCTCAACAACATGCCTGTCCCGGTGGGCTCTTTCATGCACATCTTGACATGAAGCACGGATGCCATCGTTTATCTCGTCTCTATCTCATCAGCCTCAACTTCAGGGGGGCCCTGGCCTGGCCCCATACAGTATCTCCACAACTGTCCCAGACATTCGAGCATCAGAATATTTTTTTTATTTTTTTTTTAGCAGTCAGACCAGAGAGATTACATCCACGACCACGGGTCAGTCCAACAACATGTGGATCGACCGGCGTGGGAAATTAGCGTTGCGCAGACAATACCCACCCCTTCTAGTTGATCCTTCATGTTGGCGACACACCTCATGCGGACCCAAGCTTCTTTTATGAGAGACTACACAGCCATCCTCCAACCAGATACCTCGATATCCGTGCGATGCTGCCACTACCGCATTTCTCACCGGTCTGGCTGTCAAATGTACTAGCGTACATCAGTAGCAGGGCCCATCTGTCCCATCTGTACCGTTAGTCCACCGTATAATTACTACATAGAGTCTGTACGAGTACAGTATCTTCCCAGGGAGGAATATTTTGCCTGTTCGTTTCATATTCCATGCCCGTCCCCCGCCACCGGGAGGCTCTTCCTCATTACCATGTACGAGCCGCACGAACCTCACCGACTTCAGATTTCCCCTCCCCCGAGCGCAAAGTGCTCCGATCTCGTCGGTCTGCCCAAGGTGACTCATAACAATGGACGTCATGGTGCGGTGCGGTGCCTTGTTCTGTTTATGCCGTGATGCCCGGCGGACGATGGTGCTCACAATGCACTGATGTCCAATTCGTGTGGGCTGAGAGGTAATGCTGTAAAATGTGTGGTCAATTTGAGGGCCTAGTATTCAGGTCGCATGCAGGTGTCTCGCTCCCGATTGGAGCATCCAAGGGCAGAACAAGGGCAGAACATGGGCCCTGCAGAGAAATGCTCCAAAAAGCACACCCCCTCCTACATTCCCAGAAAGGTCGACAACAGTTGACTGAGCAATGCTATCTATATTCTCCCTCCCTTACCCAATAGCTCGACCGAAACGGTCTAAACAGCCTCCACCGAGTCTTCCTTTTTTTGACACATCGTCGACTGGGAGAAACAATTCATTGGCCTCGACCCGGAAATAGGATCTCTCACCAAGACAACACGGCACGACTATCAGGCAGATCCTCGTCCGTTGTCACTCACCGACTCTTACTCGTCGTGGAAAGCAGAATGGAGGGCGGTCTGCATGGTTTCATACCTATCTCGCCTGCAAAAAGACGAGGCGAGAGAGTTAAAGACCTTGGCTGGGCTAGCCCTGGCCCATGAGCCCATGAGCTCTGACGTAGCTCGGCGCACAAAACGAGATACAGGAAAGAAATTCTCTTGTTGGCTGATATTGCGAAAAGACCCCTCCTGCTCATGCGACTTGCCCCTCCCGATATAAGGAGTCAAGTCCCATAGCAGTCGATAATGACAAAACCAGTATCAATAACCTATCTATAGTGGGCGAGCGATTGACGAAGGGGACATGCACAGACAGCGCAGCGTTTCGATTCTCACGTAAACGCTGGCACTATACCATCGCGATCTCGGTAGCGCAAGAGGGCTGGACGGATATTGAGACACTACGAACCCTACGACTGACTGACCAAGCTCCTTCAGGCCCCTCTCGCCGACAGCGAGATCTCACCCACCAGTCAGAATTGTCGCGACTCGCACCACACCACCTGCACCACGAAAAGGATTACCCAACCATGTAGTAAGAAGCAATTGCACGTGAATGCAGCCAGAGTCATCGCGATGCTAATCGTCCCCATGGCCGACGCTAGCCTAGCCTCAGTAATGTGATATCGCGAACACTTATCACAAGATGACGTTGAGGAGACGCTGAGGAGATGCTGATTGAGTCTTTGCTTTGTTGTACAATCTAGATAATGATCACGTTGCCCTCACCTGGCCCGCGTTCGCCCGACCGTCTTTCAGTTGTTGGCCCAATGGTACGGTATGGATTGGATGTTGGGCTCTGTCTTCTAGATAGCATACAGTAGATATGGGCTGCCTCTCATCTCCCTCTCTCCCCTCGTACCACCTAGATAACAGCATCTCATTATTGCGAGATATCACCAACAGACGAGGCGGAGTCGCAGATAGAGCAACAGCGCAAAAGTTTCGCGCTGCCAACAAATGATCTGTGCGCGCGGAAATTGTGCGACAAACCTGCAACCGGTCCGGTCAAGCGGCGATGCACCCAGGGTGCCGCCATCATGTAATACATCATGTAATGGCCGGACTTGGACTATATGTAACCCAGGACAGGACGGTACACATACATTAGTAGGGCGGCCTTGACAGCATGCACATGCACGATGCTTGCCTCGCTTTCGATCTGCCTCTCATTGGGGCAGAAATCAGTAACCGTCTCGACCCAGCTTTTCGGGAGCAAAGCTTGTTGACGTGTCACTGGCGAAGAAAGCATGGCACAGAACAAAAACGGCCAGCCAGCCCATACCAAGGCCCGAATTACGCGCTTTCGACGTGTGGCTGAGTCGGGAGCTCGACATGTGAATGGCCAAGTTTCTAGGTGTGAGTGACATGGGCCAATGCTGGGCTCAAGCTAGGCTCAAGCGAGACTGCATACCTCATAGTAGTTTAGTTGTATTTTACTCATAGGGATACAATAGACAGTTGTGAGCAGCTTTTGAACGACTTGCCCGGGCTGCAGTCGCCACTCCACTCATTCCGGAAGCTTCCCTTTTCCGTATCCTCACCGCGTTGGTGAGATTCCGCGCCTAAGTTGACAAATCTCGACGTCATGAAAACTTTTTCCCGTCGAATATCTGAGGATTACCAACTTTCTTACTATTCTATTTGTTACCACCACCACCAATTTTACCCGACTTACCTCTAGTTTACACCGTACACTTGTATACATACTTGAGTACCTACTGTATATTATAGCTATCTTAAGCTATTGTAGTTTGTTATTGACACCCCTTCCCCCAGCCCCGTTGTTAGGCATCTCTGGAGATAGCGTATAAGTCACCACGCCGCAAATAAGAAAGATTGGGGCCCCCGGTGATAAGGACCCGACAGTTGGGAAAATGAATATCCCACACAGCCTGGCAAACATCCCTTTGCGTCGGCGTCGATTAGTCAAACTGCCTGCCTGCCTGCTATTTCCGCTTCGCACATCATCCTATGCGTAGTGATATGCGAGCAAGGCGCCATGTTCAAATGCCTGGTCGGCTATGCCACACGCAAATAACCTGCTTTGCGATGCTATATGAGTCACACTTGAGGTTCAATACATAAGTAACGACCTATACGGTATATCCTACGTACCCTTCGGGTATTGCTCTATTTAGACCCTCACACGACGTTAATTCAAGTTAGGAAGTGAATTAGGTCGACCGCCAGACAAGAGGGTCAGGAAGACAGGGTCTCGACGGCTCCGGCATCGCCTCGTCACCAAGGATATGCTATGGTGGCGGCTACGCTAGTAGTGTAGGGCCGAGATTACGACATCAGGGGGCCTTGTCGATGTGTGCGACGGTGACTGGCAGTTGATTTTTTTTTTTTTTCCTCCTCTGCTTGTGGACTGCACACTTACCGCGTAACCGGATATTACGGAAGATGGCTCGCGCTGGGAGCTGTTTGAATACGTACAGTATAGTATGATAAAACTGTGTGTGTAGGCAGCAGCAGTATCAGCTCAAGTGAGAGATCCACCTACGACGACACGTCCGTCCAACTGGAATGGGATTATCAAGCGGTGTCAGGGTTTGCCGATGCATGCCCGCTGCTGTGCTCGGTTGGATTGGATATCGAAGTGTCCCGTCAGCCCTTATCGCATCGCACAATCTTCGTCAACGCTGGCGCCTCCCTCTTCCGCGTCCGAGCCCGCGCCGATTCATCCCGTATACCTAGCCTGTCTTCGCGCCGCCTCGCTTTCACGATGGTTAGAGGCTTCCGTGTCAGCTCATGTGGTGCCTCCTGCTGTCTTGTGGATTTGTCTTCACCGTGACTAGATATGCCTGCTACATTATACAGCCGGAACTTGGAGACCCTTGCCGATGCTGTGTGACTCGCCACATCTCTATACGCCCCGTCTTATAAATTCATATCGCCATCCCTGTAACTAGAGCTCATATAAGTTCGTAACGTAATTATGCGCGACAGTGTTGACGCACTGGGTATAATTGTTGAGGCGAGACAAGACGAATCTGGAGGTGGCGGTGCCTTCGAGCCGAGTTTGATGCGCAAAACGTCCTTAGACGCGTACTCAGGTGGCTTACGATCACGACGATCTTATGGGTGAAATGGGGTCATATTGATAGATAGCTTCGAGTCAGAAATTTCACTTCATAACTGTTGCCGCATCATTGGATTCGTCACTTTTACTGCCTATTGCTGTTGCACAGAAGGATCTCGCCAGGATAGTGAAAACCCCAAGTAACACCGCACACAGCGTCAACATATCTCGGACTCATCCCAACATGACTCCCGAAGTGACTAATACTTGCTCTGTACCCGAATGGCAGGGTAGCGCTAAGCGTGGCGATCTCTTCGTGGTGCGATGCTGGCTTTTCCAGGCAAGGAATCCACGGATCAAGCTGAAATATCACGACTACAGGTTTGAAGCCTGCAATGAATCTATATCTGGAGGCGCATTAGCCGTCGGAGGCCTCCGGTATACCCAAGCCATGGCCTTGGAACACTCTTCAGTTGACCCTGCAATGAGTGCTTACACTCTATTGAGATGAACCACAGGGCTAAAGTGTGATGACTCACTCACCGAGGGAAAGATCCGAGTAACCGACGTTGTATTTTCAGACAATGACAGCACCTCGGAAATGAGGGCTTACTCATATCAAGATCTAACAAGTAGCTCTCTTCCGTGATCGCACAAGGCCAGGTCTCGATTCACCGAGCCTTGAAGTCCGCCCGTGCCATAGCTTGGGGTCATAGCCGAACTAAATCATGAAGGAAAATGAGATCCATAACTGAAGTCCTAGTCACTGAGTATGTGGTGGGAGTCGTAATGTATGCAACCAACTAGTCCTAACTACCCTAACGGCTCGTTTGGTGTCTTCCTGCCTATTAACATCCGATCACGTGTGCGCTCCGAGACTGCTCGTGCGCGCTTCGTTCAAATGATTCCGACTGTGCAACGTCGCAGTCTTAGCCCCTATATGTTATTTGTGGCCTGACTAGATGTGGTGAAACAGGTTTGTACCCTCGTGTTGCGCATGTGTATATGATGTCTTCGGGAACAATGTTTATTCAAGATTGGAGTAAGAGAACGTGTTGGCCAAGGTGTTAACACTTTACACATGAGGGTATTTGCAGGATGGGTATGTAGTATGACATATCAGACGCTCACATGCAGCCTCTTATTTATCTTTTATCCTTCTGTCATGAGATATATCCTAGTTCTCACTTGCATGAATAGTTGTATTTTGGAGAGTAGTTGAACAGCTCTAGTTGACCTATATATGATAACGATAATTGTATATTAATGTTCTCGCTTGTGAGACGTACTTTAAAACTCATAACTTCAAAACCTTCTCCTCTTAACTTCACATCATCCTCGTCGTATAGACACTTCTTCGAATGAGCCTACTATGTTTATTTGCTTCACAAATAGCGAACCCCAATAATTCGAAGCCTTCCCTGGGCGGTCGTGTTGCAAGAGCCACGCCTGATAAACGGCATAGGGTTAATGATATACGGTAAAGTCGTGTAGAGATGCTCCGGGAAGGGTGGTTAATAGAATATATAGGGGCAACCTGCCTGATGGTTTGCAATCTGAGTTACCTACTATTATAGAACCCTAATTTATATCATGTATTTCGGTTAGGATTACTACCACATCTACTCTTTTAATTAGCTACCTACTAGCATAGACCACGTTTGTAGTGGAAATTCCCATATATTATATCGCCATGTGGAAGCCTACTTATTGTAAGACGATCAGTATTCATATGTAACATCGTAACGGAACATGATCCTGCACGGATGAGTCGAACATATATACCGATTCATAATCTTCTACGTAGAAGACCCGGCCTTCACATTTCATCTAATTTCGATCGTGGGCTAAAGCAGCTCTCGTAGTCTTAGAGGGTTCTATCCTACTGAGCAATATGACTTTCCCAAGGTAGCTAGTTTCGTTTACAGAGAAGTAGTTCTTATACGATTGACTTGTGAGCAGCAAAGTAGTCTCTTCGATCCAGAGGACTTATGTGGCGGTCGCTCGGCCGGATGCATGTCGGCATGTCAAGGGGTAGTTGATTTCAATCGAACACTCGAGTTTCACATTAGAAACTATTCATAGGGGATATATATGCCGTCAATAACATCTCTGAGTAGTGTGTATGCGTGAGCTCATTGGCCGAGTGAGTATCCGTTACCCTTCTCCATAGCCCGCTTCCACGCCGGCCTAGCCACACAACGATCATGCCATGCCTTCACGTTAGGATACGGTGCGATATCCACCACCTTGCTGTAGTATATCGTCTGCACGAAGAACAGCATAACAAAATCAATCCTCGTCGGATTCTTGTCGCTCAGGAAGTAATCCTGACCCTTGAGTAGACTATCCATATACTTCAGCTGCGCATCGAACTCCTTGTCGACGTATCCTACGTGGATCATAGCGCTGACGGCCGCGACGAGCGGTCGTATGAAGAATGGCGACAGGACCTTCAGGTAGTGGAACATCATCGCCGTCATGGCCGTGATGTTGAAGCTCGCCAGGGCGAAACTCACGAGCTCTTGCTCACGTAGGACATCGTGGTCCTCGTCGCTGCCGGAGACTTTGAACTTGCCCGCCGTGTCATATGTTTCAATTAGGTAAGCCGAGATGGCCGCCCGCTCGATGATAACGCGCCCTGATGCGGTGATAAGCTGGGGTGACCTGCCGAGGGGATGGGTCTCCTTCAGACTTTCGGGGGCACGGTTCTTGTTGCGACCGCTCTTGATGCGCTGGAAGAGATTGAGGTTGTATGGGATTTCAAGTTCTTCGAGAAGCCAGAGGATGGTTTGCGATTGTGAATCCTGGGTCCTGGTTAGATCAACCTATCCGGGTGCCAAGACACTATCCCACTTGGCGGACCTACGTTGAGATGTTGTAGGGTCGGTTTGCCCTCCGTTGACGCCATGCTGCTTGATTTATTCCACTTCTATAATGTACTCATCAAGCGGTGGAAACGCATTTACAGAAGAAATAGGTTTGATGCGCGTGTAGACTGCTGGGTAAGCTCATTCATTTCAGACACTGCTTTTACCATCAATCGTCTAAAAAGGCTTGAATAGGTAATGTCTTCTCATTTTCCTACTTAGGTAAGGTTCGTCCCTTGGGCTACATGTGTAGTACTACCCTAAGAAACAGCTAGGTATACGGATACTACGTAGTGTATGTCAACGCTCCGATGGCAATTAAACTTTTTGAACCGAGGACCATTTAGTCTAAGCTTAGGACTCTAAATCTTATAGATAAGTCACAGCAAGCGGGGAGGATTCCGCCTTGGAATACGAAGCATTTCATACAGTCTAATATTAAGTACTGATATATATACTATTACTAGGGCATCAAAGCACGTCGTTGAGCACCGTCGTTTAAGCTGACATCTCAATAGTAAAGCTCGTCGTGCGCTGCCTCAACCTCCTGCTCATACGGAGCGCCATTCTTCAGATTTTGTTCCTTCAAGTCTTTCTTCCTAGAAGCAGCTATAAACTCCGCTGCCATTCTCCCAAGCCGTTCCACGGCGTACTTGCATCCCCGCCGCGCGATCCGTAGCTCTTCAGATAGAGCAGGGTGAGCGTGGGCTTCGGGGCATGGGATATCATCAAGATTCAAGGCTTTGTAGCTTACGCTAGACCCCCGGGGTTGGAATTTCTGCGGTCTCTCCTGTGAACGCAGACGGCGCTTTTGCAGGTGTGTAGCGATGATATCCGATAGTATTGCCGCCGTCGCACGGAAATGAGCGGACGGTAATCTGGCAACATTCGTGCGCGGGGCAACTAAGACTATTGCTGGGTTTTGAGAATCTTGAGGGGCCGATAAGGGGCCGATAATGTATGAGTTTAGTCTAGATAGGTGAGGTATTATAAGTCTTACGTCACATATTATCGCGTGAGTAATAATTTTGAGACACATACTGATTGTCGCTGAGGGCTTCCAGGTAACATATCTTAGATTATGTAGTGCCTCTTTATCTTAGCCGAGGAGCTGCAGTGTTTTTGGTATGAAAGAGACCTTTGAGGGTGACTATTTTCAGACCTAAAGGGTCTATGCGACTCATTGTAATATGACCCTCAAAGAGAAACCCAAAGTCGCGAAAGGCGGTTTTTCTACCTTCACCTGAAAGGTCAAACTATTTACAGCAAGTATAATAATGTATTAGAGCGAAGAAGGATTTCGTTTTGGTAGACTGACGAGATAGAAAAGTTAATATGTCCGTCTTCTAGTGTGACGAGGAGCTCATCAATGCCGCAGTCCGATTCACCGGAACATCCCTCCAAAACTATATCGGCGATTTCGTCAACCCCTTTCCATGCGCACAAGCTTAGTTTTGAGCAGCAGCGTGACGCCCAGGTTTCTAAACCAATGCAAGTTTGAGATATTCTCTTCATTCTTTCTGCGGCTATATATGTGTATGCAGATCTCGCTACTCAAGTCGCTGTAAATGGCCGCACCTCTTGAATACTGGTAGTCCCTTGTAGCGCATAAGGTAATTGAAGTTAATTCTTATCCGACCGAGAAATGGATCAATTAGCTTTGTTTTGTCTTGTTATGAGAAGCTTTTTATGATGCTGATATTGACCTGGAGGATTCTGTGCTGTTGAGAACGATGTGAAGATCATGATGCGTGAAGTAGACCGCAAGCATTTGTAGCTACTTTGGATGCAGCAATTGATTCTCCTTAACCCAAAATACGGGCTTCAATTCACTCATTGATAATTTGATATTAAATCCATGATGGAATAGTGTTGCATGTAGTGTGGTGATACGATTGCCGGTAACGCGGCTTGTCATAAGGTTGCAACCCCAATGGATCCTCCAGAAGTAGATCCTCAACAATCAACTACGAGTGCTAAAGCTTTCATCGTAGTATATAACTCGGATGAAGCCCCGGGTGCAATAGTGTGAAGAATTATCATAGGCAATTGAAACCTGACAATGCTACTCTTAATCGCGGTATGCTACTCATAGTTATATATCGACGGGAGAGTGGCCGTGAAGGTCAATCTACATATAATTGGATCGGCGATCTACCTATGATATGATTGGGGTTCAGGGGATGGGACAGCCCTATACTACACTAAATTTCAGGGGTATTCTGCTGACGCCAGCCCCGAAAAGAGAAACACCGGCTCCTTTCTGAAGAGCCTGTTGTTTATCTAAATGGTCACATCTTCAAATAAATTCGGGTCAACATGATATACGATATCACTTCAAGCTCATTTATGTGCTTATAAATTGCGAGATATGAACTTCCCGACTGACTTGGATACTGAATGTTCAGTCTTAAGGAAGTTCTTGGCACCTTACGACTGTGCCCCGGCTCCGTCCCGATCCTGATCTCTTGACGTTGCGCCGAGGTGCGTCCGCACTGACCGGTGTTTATGAAACGAATCTCCACGCGAGCGGTCGTGGGATCCAAGAGCTAGCGTTGGGCTTCCCAGGACACTTTAGAGTTGCTCGGCGCAAAACGGGCGCGATCGTCCCAAACATGCCTAGATAGAGGAGGTGCTTGAGTCGCCGCAAGAATGGCATTGCATCATGTAATGCGATTTCAATAAAAAGGGGCAACCCCCAATGAATCATGCTGTAAAGACTTACTAATGGCGCAGCAACTTGGCTTGTGATATAATTAGATCATTCAATCCCAGACGTTGTGTTCCTGGCTGCTCTCTATGTCCTGCCCTGGGAGAACGCTTTCATAGCCCTTCACTGCTGATATTCTTTAGGATGCGATTTAGCTCACGGATATCGGTTGCCCTGGCCATCGCGGCAGCCTCACTTGCTGAGTCGAGACGTGCGTTACATTCCCTCAGGGCCATATATAGTTTTCGCTCACCTGCTTATAGCTTCCTTTTCCTCTGACGGTGCGGGCAAAACCAGCAGACGATGGCTACCTAGTTCAGACAAAATCCGGGGCGTGAACCTCGGCTCACAATTTATCATCGAACCGTGGATGGCAGGTGATGAATGGAGTAGCATGGGCTGTGGTAGCAGCGATGATGAATGGTCATGTGTTCAGGCGCTCGGTCAGGACGCAGCAGATGCCGCCTTTAGAACCCATTGGCAGACTTGGATTACTGCCGATGATCTCAAGGAGATTCAAAGCTACGGCCTAAACACTGTTCGCATTCCGGTGGGATTCTGGATCAACGAAGATCTTGTAAATGACGGTGAATACTATCCAAGAGGTGGTCTCGAGTACCTGGACTATATCGTCGGTAACTGTACTGAGTTGGGGATATATGTTATCATGGACCTCCACGGAGGACCGGGATCCCAATTTCCAGGCCAGCAGTACACTGGGCATGTTGTTGATTCACCCGGATTCTATACGGCAGATAACTACGAACGCGCATATAAGTTCTTGGAATGGATGACGGAACGAGTTCATACTAACTCGGCATACTACAATGTGGGAATGCTGGAAGTCATCAACGAACCTGTGCACTCTGGGGACTATCCTTCGCAAGCTGCAGACATGATAGCCAACTACTATCCAACCGCTTGGACTCGGATTCGGAACCGAGAAACCCAACTCTCGGTAGCTGATGCCGACAAGCTTCACATTCAGTTCATGGTATGTCTACGACCACTCGAGTACTATTACAGATCTAATGATCGGCAGGGCGAGGCTTGGGGCTCTGGTAACCCCAGTCAGAACTTACCTGATACTACTTTCGCATTCTACGACGATCATCGCTATTATAAATGGGACACGTCGATCTCAGCCACCCAAGACGGTTATATCTCGGCCGCCTGTAGCGACAACCGGGGAGGCAGCGACATCATCGTCGGCGAGTGGTCGATCTCGGTGGCAGACGACGTGCAATACAACAGCGAGTTCGACATCCGCGACACTGACGCAAACAATGATTGGTACAAGAAGTTCTTTGCTGCTCAAGTACAGGCTTTTGAGCGATCTGGGGGTTGGGTGTTCTGGTCATGGAAGTGCAACTGGATCGCTGGTTTCAATGAATGGAGGTGGTGCTACAAGAGCGCTGTTGACGCTGGCATTATTTCCAAAGACGCTGCAAGCGTTGCAGCCACGAGCCCTTGCTGATAGTAAATATACAAGTCGTCTGTTTATTCACACTATTCTCTGAAAGCATGTTCAAGCATAGCCTCGGTATTTTTGAGCACTGGACAAAGCTAAGTTTAATCGTTCGATTGTAATTGTCTACGATGCTTTGTTTCAAGACTCGTTACAAGATTAACAGCTTTATTATTTGTCCGGGAATCTGACACCCATTGTATGGGAACATTCTCATAAATACGCGACGAGTCAGCCTCTCTCGCTACGAGAAGTTGACTCTCCCTGCTTCCTTCATAACCTTCTTCTACGTAACTTATCGAGACATATTTATATGTCCTTGGAGCCGTGCAAGGAGTTCATCGCAGGCTAGGTGTCGTAGAACAACAACCTTAGCCCTTTCATTCTCCGGGTGCACTCGCTCGAAGGCTCATACCAAGCCGGTCTTGGCGTCGTCAGTTTTCGTCTTCTTTTTTATTAAAACCGAAGTGTTTGCTAGGCTTCTGTTAAGGAAATTCGACGATGTGCAGGAGGACAATCACTCACTACATGCATCACGATGTTGCTGCCCCGATGATTCTAGATCCTGTCGCGTCCGACCCAATTGTATATGCAAATCCATTACGCACAAACCTCCACACTTGCGAACTTATGCACCCGCTACAGGACTGGCTGTTGAATACTCCCATTCAGAAGTGTAATTACCATACCTGCTGTGTATCCCACGTACAGGTAGACTATTGCGCCGATCTCATAGCTTACCTAGACGAGGAAGGGGAGGAGCAAAATTTCGAGCCTGAGGAATGCGACGCCTATATCTTAGAGCACCGTCACGAACGTCTGCCATATTTCGGAAACGATGGGGCGTTTCGCGAGAAGATACCGGCAACATGGCGAGACCTCAAACAAATTGGGGGAGAGAACCCGAACTGGTTTGCTCACGAGCCTCGATTTTACACGAGCTGGGCTGAGAAATGCTTTGCTGAGGGTGAGAAATTGTATACACTTGAGCAAGATACCACAATGCTTTACGCTTCTATGCAGGACTTGTTGGAGTTAAGCTCGATTTGCTCATGGAGTACAGTCCAAGCTGTGAGAGGTAATGTCCTGGAAGCTGAAAGGAAACTTCATGAGCAAAGGAGATTAGTTTTCGATATCTTTCAGTGGGCCAGGGAACCGTGCTGCTCGTGCAATGGTAGGAATCTGTGATTCGTCCTTTCTTCATTGCTTAAAATAACGAGACTAAAGGTTCTGGGTCATAGAATGGAACGCTAATGTCTAAGGATTTCAAGCACCAGATTATAGTCTACCAGGGTTCGGCGTTAACGCAAATACCCCAGACTTGGAGCAGCTTCTAGAGCTACGGGCCGGGCCGAGCACCTCTTAAGTTACAACAGGTAAGCTTACTCTACTATTACGAGATGTTGTGGATACTGGTAAATAATCCAGGTAGAGAAAAATAAGAGGGGCAAAAATTTACAGGCTTGAACCAACAAAAGGTAGGGGTTACCAAATTGTTTAGAAAAGCTGTTAAGCACTTATTGTTTTGTACATCAAATTGATACCTTATTTTTGACTCCCATAATCTTAGGTGTTTATTACCTAAAGCTGGAGAACCACTCCTTTTTTTTTCTCATATGAATTAGAATATGGAACACTCCGGGCGAAACCGGTGGCTTACACAGTTATTGTCTCTTTCTCTCAGCTAACATACAAAGTAGTATAACATATGTCTCTGCCGCCGAAACCGGGATGGACATGCACCTTGATTTTATTAAAGAAACTTGGTTCATATTATAAATGGTGCTATTCCCGGTCAAGACCAGATTTGCCCGTAGACCATGAACTACCAGGGTCTCGGATTTGACAACGAAGGAGTGAAGAGACCGGCCAAATGCTTTTGATTCTCTCAAAGCTCAATCCGGGGATAACGCTCAGCCATCAAAACATTCAACTATTCCCTGATATTGACAAGGGATAATGTCGCTAAGGCCATGAACAGCTGTTGAAATTTGAGCAAATAATGACGATGATAACACCTTCAAAGACCCATAGCTAGATTCGATATTCTCCCTTTAGGAATGGGAAAATAGAAAAGATAATGCCTAGCTTCACTTAAGCCAGTATGACGACTGGGTAAGTACGCAGCCAGGACGTCCCATCGCGATGCATAATTTCGACCATTTTCCGCGCTCTTTATCAAGGTGCTCGAGGATTTTGATGAACCTTTGGTTTCCATGCATCTCAGAAAATGAGAATGGGAGAAAAGGTTCCCATTACGAGTCGGAATGGCCTGGAGTGATGATTGACCTAGAGCACGGCAGGCAGAGATGCAACCTGATCGACAATGCCGATTACCTCATTAGTGGCTATAATGGCGAAGTAAATAACGATGGCTGACCCCAGATGCTCGCAGGCCGCCGTTGCATCAATTGTATCAGCTGAAATAGGAACAGGGCTAAACTGCCTGTATGCGGATCACCAAACGGGAAACGCTCCTGGGTTTTCGGCAGTATCCGGGCCCATATACAATTTCTATCGTGTAAACTGATGGCAAAAATCAAGTTTCTGTTCCTGGGGATTGTGTTAATTAGGTGGTCCTTTTCATCTGCGCACATTATTTCCACCAGCGGTCGTTTGAATAGAGATGTGCTGATGTCACGAAGTCGTATTGTACCATCTCGTAATTTTCCTCATAAAGCAACACATGCATATACAGAATTGTGCATATGCAGTGGTATGGGACAGAAAACTTGGCATTTACACCGACCGGAAGATGAGGTGAGCTGGCCCTGCAAGCACGCCTGCCGATGCTCTTTGGTCCGGATAAATAACCGAGTAGCGGAGTCCCTCTCCCCCCAATAGCGCCCCCGGCAATTCCCTCTCCATCTGTGACCAGATATTGGGTAGTATTATTCCAGATGTTAACCGTTGGTCTGCGCTACGTTACGTTAATCGGCAGGGGACGGCGCCTAGTGTATGATTAATAGAGACTCTCATATTAAGTGCCCAGGGCACCTGTGACCGCTTGGGTCCGGTGACCCGCTACCGTCCCGAAGTTAATAAATGGTGAAATACCATGGATCAACAGCCTTGCGGAGAGCGAAATTACCTGTTCTAGGTCGGTAAGCGCATTGCGCCAGTTCATTGATAGTGGCGAAACCGTTGCGCTGTTTCTCTTCTCCGTAAGCTGAGACATTGAGCTCGAAGATCAGCGTGATCTTCTTAGCTGCAAAGAAGCTTAAATTCTAACGTGTTGCGATCTTCAGGGTATATCGTGAGGCCTCAACCGCAGATACAATCCTATCGAGAGGATGGCTTTGAAAAGTTCATCGTGGTGCGGGAATACCTTCTTTCTGATCGTAAAACCTGGAAATAGGGGGTTGACATCACCAAGCATGTCACGATGGCACGTCGTGGTATTTCGGATTGAGTTGATAGGTTATTGTTGTTGCACGTCAACATATAGATAGTCTCAAGGGATAAAATGCCCCCAAGAAATGAGTGTATGTAACCTGGGTATAAGAGACACGTCCAATAGAAAGGAGAGCCTGCATTATAACTATTCGCCCACTGGTTAGTGCATATATTTGTCAAGGGGCCGACCAAGCTTAATTTCTTCCTAGGCCTCCTATGGGAAAGACTGTGGGTTGATCTTTGCCTTAAAAGATAGGTCAAACTGCTAAGAATAGGTGGCAAGGACGAAGACGACATTTTCTTTTGCCAACGCAGCTCGATAGTGCCTCCGGTTGAATGACTTGACCGTACAATGGAGGGTATAGGAGAGCGGCTAGGTGCTAGAAGCGGCCATTAGTTCTCGTCATGACCGGGAAAAGGGGATAAGATCGACGTCAGAGTACATCAATATGGCGGCCAGACGTTGACCTATGGAAGAACGGTTGCAAAATCAAGATACGGTGAAGGAAGTGTTGACATGGCGAGAGGGAGATGATCGTCGATGGCGAGTAGACTACGGTGGAAAAGAAGATAAATAGAGGCGTTCAATCTCTCTGGAGGTGTCCGTTTTCATTTGTCTTCACCACAACAAACACATCGATAGATCCAGCAGTCTAAATCTTCTCTCAAACTCATCAGCCCTCTACCACTTCAATTTTCACTCTACCACTTATCACAATGAAGGCCGCCTTTCTCACCTTCTTCGCCATTGGCGGGTTCATCACTGGTGCCATTGCCAACCCCATCGCAGTCTCCAACAGCGTTGAGAAGCGCCAGGACTACTCCGCGCTCGGTGCTAGCCTGACGACTCTGCTGGCTGACATTCAGCAGCAGACCGCGATTATCAGTGAGGAGTTGCCGAATACCCGACGAGGCACAAGAGATTTTTAAGACTGACGCACACTAGATTCGACCCTAGACACCGTCCCAGCGAACCCGACTGATGCCGAAACTACCGCCGACGCGTCCCAGATCGCCCCTCAACTCCAGACCATCACGGACCTCCTGACGGCCGTGAACTCGACTGTCGTCAAGCGCGCCCTCATCGAGGCTCGCTACGGCAAGCCTGATCTCTTCAAGACGCTCTCTGCCATCATCTACGAGGTTCTCTTCACCGTGAAGTTTATCCTCTTCAAGCTCGGTCTCGGTACGTTGCATAACGCTATAAGATGGATTAGACGCTTATACGTATATATAATGCTGACACCGGCGCAGGCAAGGTCGTTATCTACCTCACTCCCCTCGTCCTCGCCCTCAAGAGCCTTGTCTTCAGCCTTGACCTTGTTGTCGGCGGCGTCCTTCTCGCCGTCGGACCCATTGTCAACGAGCTCCTCGCGGCTGTCGGTCTTGCCCTCCTCGGCCTCTGAGTGTTCTGACTATAGTCTGAACAAGAGCAGGAATAGTTGCAATTGAAGTGGAGTGAGGGTATTGATGCTGGGTTCTGTTTGACATTCCTTTGATTCTTGCGGAGCTGAAAGGAGGAGGGGTCTCAGATTGGCGGATACGGACAAGTATTCTTCAGCTTATACTAGGACGAAGTATGTAGATGCCTCAATGAGAAGTCGTTGTTTACTTTGTATTATCGATGACTTGCTACACGTTGTTTTGAAGCGACGTTGGATTACGGGAGTCTTGGCTGCTTGGTTTGTACAGGGATTAGGCAGATCATACAGCGCCGTAAGCCCTGATTGGCCGTGAAGCATCGTGAAACCCTGAAAACGACCATAAAGAGGCGTCCTGTCGCAGACCCCTAGTCCTCGCGTACTGCACAAATCAAGGACGACATCTTGAGGCTCGCCAGCTTGCGAATTTTTCCCAACCCCTGGTATTGGGGAGAGACATATCCTAGTTGCTGTTCAAGGAGCTCGTCTCCTGTGCTCGTCCCTCATTGGTAGGTAATTAGTTTTGGGACTTTCGAATCCTAGTCGACCTGGATGGACTTGAGACGATGCAACATCGTCTCGAAATTCTGTCGTCTGAACATGTCACGATGTATGAAACGGCACTTCCGTTCGTATGCTTGGCGGGTTCCACGCTCATTCGCCCATAAAGCCTCACGATGCGCAGTTTGATAATCCGATCATCATCATTCTTGCTCTCATCTTACCATTCTTGTTAACCACCCGTTCGCTACCCTCCTTCTGGAAAGGATTTCCCTTCGTTTCTGCTTCCGCTCGCTGGCTCGATTGGGATCCTTTATCCTATACCTCCGTGGACACTTCTCTAAACCAAACTCCATTTCGTACGAAGAACGCCTAAACCAGTCCACGATGTACTCATCAATTCCTATCGTCGCCTTTGTCGGCCTCGCTGCTGCCCTCCCCAAGATCCCATTCGTCACGAGTCAGGATACCATCCCACTACCCGAGGGGCCTGTAGCCATAGCAGCGCGTCAGAGCCAGGCGTGTTTTGTTATCGGGTCTACTACCCTTCCACAAGAGGTCGCAGACGTAGTCGACGAGCTTGTGGATACCGTGACATGCTCGAGCAGCGCCACGACTATTTCCGGAGTTCCCGACGTGACGTCTGGGTCGACGACGTTTTCTTCGATCGACTTTAGCCAGTCCAACCAGTCGCCTCTGGAGTTTGCGCTCTCCAAATTCGCGACCGAAGATCCAGTCGCCAACTCCGACCTCGCGTCCTTCCAGGACGCTTTGAATGTCTATCTTGCGACCGAGGCCGGAATTCGTAGCGTTGGCGGCAGTTTGGCTATCAAAGTCCCTAAGTTCTTCCTCGAGATGCAGGTTAGCCGTATCGAGACGGCACAGGGGAACCCGCCAACGGAGGCCGGGCTTCAGGTCGATCATCTGAGAGACAAGGTGTTGAAAAATGCCGGAAATGAGGACCAAGCACTTCTGGATCAGGTGACGGCTCTGGCGACACAGTTGCAGTAGGACTAGAGATGCAGAATATGAATGCATAATGAATCTGGTAGTATGAATAGGATAAGGTTAAGAATAATAGTGTTCGAAACCATACCGCGACTGAAATCTGCATTGCATAGGTAAATAACATGTACCTCTACTCTATATAAGTGGTGTATGCTGTCCCGATCTGATAATGCCTAAACGCCGCTGTAATGCTACCTCGCTTCTATAGTGAAACATAGAAATCTATCGTATTATACATTTGGTGATAGTAAATCGTATTTGACGCATCTTTCGACCTAAAAGGCGTTTGTGTTAGTATATCGCTCGTCAAGTTGTGAGGGAGGTGCCCTACATCTTCAATGCTGGCCTGCATGAAACGCCTCGCTTCAAGGCCGGCCCAGATAAACACCATTGGATAGTCACCAACGGTCCACCCACTTTGAGCGCCTAGCTGTCTAAGAATTGGCAAAGACCTGCTGAGAAGGTCAAGGTCTGGATCAAGGCTTCGTCCTATCCCCTCGAGGAGTAGGATGCTAATGACGACGTTTACAAAGTCGCCCTCCAGTCTGACATGATGCCCGCGTACCATGTCAAGCACTTGCTGCAAGATGTCCCCAATCTTGACATTGCCAAGTGCTAAGGTCCGGCTCTTGACAGACAAGACAAGATGCTGCATTTTCAGAGCAAACACTTCCTTATCGACGACGGCCTCCGGTTGTCGACACCGCTCGCACATCAGGTGGCCTGCCTTGTAACCATCAAACTCTGCCACCGCCCTGAAGAGGTCCAAGAAGTTCCGACGATTGGTAGCATTAAGCTCCGTAACTAGGCCGGTATCAATGAAAATCAGCTGCGGCCGAAAGCCTTCAGCGTCAATCTTGCTCAGTTCGGCTTCCCAAGCCCCCGTATCATTCTTCTTCCGGTGAGGTCGCAGACGTGAAAGCACCTCCTCTGTAACATCAGGCTGCTCCCCTGGATGTACTTCTTCATGGCGCCGAAGCTTGAGGTTCGGTTGCTGGGTTTGATAGAAGCGAACCATGATGTTGCCAGGGTGCAGGTCGGCGTGTACAAAATTATCGATTAGGAGCATACGCAAGAAAGCGTCGAGGCCCTCATGGGCGATGTCACGCTGAAAAACGCCACCACCGTTCTCTAGAAAATCGGCAAGTGGAATACCCTGGGCAAATTCTTCTATCAAAACCTCTCGAGTGGTAAATTCAAGGTACGGAAAAGGGAACCAGGCTGTGGAGCGCGCTTTGAAGTTTTTGCGGAACTTGGCAAGATTGGCTGCTTCGATGCGAAGATCTAGCTGTAGCTTCATCATCTCTCCGAACTGCGTAACCTCGTCGGGTAGAGAGAGCCACTCAATGGTAGGTATTAAGTTGAGTGCAGAGGCGAAGAAACCCATAATACGGAGATCACGGCTCACAGTGCGCTCAACGCCAGGGTGAAGGACCTTGACGGCAACATATGTAGACGGCACGCGATGTGGGCTGCTTTTGAGTACAGTATTCACATTTCGACGAACATTCTCACGAAGATTTGCGGAAGCGTCAAGTATATCAATATCGCCGGGAACTGCAAGATCACGCTTCAGTTTGGCCTTATATACTTGGGCAATAGCGCCAACACCGAGGGGCTGTTCTTGGAATTCTTCAAATATCTCATGAAAAGGTCGGCCATCGAAGGCGGCTTGGACTATTCGTTTCGTGTCATGGAGGGAATGGGCGGGCGCGTTGGAGTGGAGTTTGGACATGATATTACACATCTCGACAGGGAAGATGTCGGTCCTCGATGCAGCCCATTGACCAAGCTGTACAGCCAAAGAGTCAGCTGGTGAAGGAAAAGGGGAAAGGGGGCAAAAGGGACTGGCGAGATGGTCCGTACCTTGATGAACGCGGGCCCTGCAGTCTCCATGCTCCAGACCAAGAAGTTGTACCACCACAGGGTCCCGGATCTTTCGTTGTTGTGGTTTGACTGGCGCCGTCCGATCCATATTGCTGGTACTGATAGTATCACGGGTACGAAAATGACCACCAGATGACATAATCTGACGCCCGTACACAATGGCTCCCAGAGGTAAACATCGAGAAACAGCACAACTCCCCGAGACCAACGCGAGAGCCCAGTATTGTCCTCATCGACAGTCTTTGCTAGTTCCTCCGTCGATGCTTGTAGCATGCGCCCTTCGGCCGTCTGCTCTGTGCCGCCATTGTCCTTCTCGGAGAGCTTGACGAAAGCGGCGGTTCCGAGGACACCGCTCACCGTGGCCTTGAAGACGACACCCTTCGCGTGATACTTGCGGCCTGGCGACGGTCTCAAAAGTGCGTATCGGAGCGTCGACGAAGATCGACCGAGCTTGGACCCATTCGGCGCTCTAGGGATGACTTGTCGCGCGCAAAATCGGGCAAGGAAACGGAGAGATCTCATATCTTCAAAGAGCTTGGGGTTCGCATTGAGAATGCGGCATGAACATAGTCGCGTAATGCCCCGGTTGTCGATGTTGGTCGAAACGAGGGTGTTCTATGAAACGGCCTCATGGAAACGAGGATAGCAAAGATATAAACATCATCGCAAGCAGCAGAATTTCGGACCTGTGACGTAGAGGACGGACATTGACCAGGTACTTTAAAGTAGCGAAGTATCTTATCTTATGAAGAAAAAGACCGAATGCTTTGCTGCATAGATACAATTAAAAGATCCCGATGCATTTAAATAAGACATATCCTACAGTAAATACATACTTATGCACATACAAGTAGATCAATCCCGGATTCTTATCGAAAAAGTAGGTTAGGGCCGCAACTTTGCCTCTTCCCTAGAGATATCACCATCACCATTGCACATTCTTCCCAGTTTCTTAATAAGACCAACCAACGGCTTCTAATACATAGCGCATCTTACTCGCACCATCGTCCTATTAGTTTATTGTTCGCCACCATGGGTTGGTTTTGGGCGGACGCTCCTAACCCTCCACCGCAATCACCTGCGTCCCATCGCGCATTTGCCCTGTCCCGCGATGGTGCGGCATCACCACCTGTAAGAAACCACGCCTCAGGCTACTTGCAGCTATGTGCACCGTCGTGCTGATGTCCAACAGCCAGGATGCCCTATGCATAAGCACCAGAAGAGCGCCGATGCCATGACCTCGTTGCCGTCGGCATGTCCCGTATCGCACGCATCCCGGACAGCCGATGCCGAGCCCGAGTCGCAGTCCGCCATATCGAAGCTCAACCCCCTGAACTACATGTTCAGGAACCTGTCGCAGTCCCGGGCACCCAACCAGACGCATGTGCTCCCCCTAGAACGCGAGCCCTCGACAATACCCAGAGGAGACGGTACAGGCAACTGGGAATACCCCTCACCGCAGCAGATGTATAATGCACTGCTGCGCAAGGGCTACACGGATACAGACGTCACCGCCGTAGAAAGCATGGTCGGTGTACACAACTTCCTGAACGAGGGGGCCTGGGGGGAGATCATGGAGTGGGAGAAGCGCTTTGCCGGCGGACTATACAAAGGCTGGCGCAAGTGCAGTCGTGGCGAGGAGAACTTCGAGTCTACTGTGAAGAAATACGGCTACGAGAAGGAGGTGCAGGACTTAGCCCCTAGTCTTGTACGCTTCCAGGGCAGACCGACGGAGATGACGCCTAAGGCCGCCATGATCCAGGTCATGGGTTGGATATATCCTGCCGCATACGCGTAGGTTTATTTTCCCTGAACTTTGTCTGACACTACGAGATCTCTAACATCTCGCTCTCAGGACGGAACCACCTTTCGACCGACATGATTGGTACGTTTCTCGCGACGTTAACGGAGAGAGGAAGGAGATTCGCTATATCATCGACTACTATTCTGGAGAACCCGAGCCAACGGGAGAGCCCGTCTTCTACCTCGATGTTCGTCCTGCCATCACACCCATGGCTGCTGTTGAGCGCACACTACGCTGGGGCTGCGATGTTTGGTGGAGAGCATCAGGAGGTGACGCCCGCGAGATGGCAAAGCAGCAAAGCCAGTCGACAAAGCAGTGATCGTGTGGGATACCGCCACCTTTTCTTCTTTGAACCATCTTGAATAACTCAATTGCAGCGACCCGGCGTTTTTTTTTTTTTTTTTTTTTTTTTGGATTATCTGGGTATGTACAACGCGGCGGGGTTAGTGTCTCCTTGCTGGGGCCGGAGTTACCTTGGGACGCATCACGACTCTTAATGACCTGTATATCTATATCAATGTAATTCTGTATAGTAACGCGCCAATGTTCTATGGTGGCCCCACCGTTAAGATGATACCCGGTATGTACTCAGTATTTAAAGATTCTGTTACATCCCCAGATCTCAGCCAAGAATGGCATCCTGGCCTGGATCATGGAACCCCTCAACACCCCCTGCAATTTGTAAGAAGTGGTGCTGAAATAGACACGTATAGACCGGGTAAAAGGCTATTAAACTAAGAACACCAGCTACTTTGAAGTTCGTTATCCCAGCAAATTAATCACATACAGATATGACATCTGGGCATTCCCGGTATGATACCGGTATTCTGTAAGTAATATGTCACAGGACCGGCTTTCCAAGGCATGAACACGCCGCCGCTAGGCCGTGCCAAACTCGGCATATCCATCAACTGCTACATTAGGGAAAACTCGGTGCATGACTTCTCACAACGTGTTCATAACTCGTTGCGGGTCAGATGTCCTTGCGTCGTACCGTGATACATCGGACGCCTTCTAACTCTCGGCGCATCTGTGGTATTTATGCAGATGCCCTCTGCACAACGTCTAGACTATTCAGGAGTTGTTGGCTTTTATAGGCCGTGACACTGGAAGGCTACAAGTGGCGCTTCATTATGCCGACTTCGAATGATACGAATACCTAGGTCTCGTTGTGTCCGAAGCAAAATTTTCTTTGACGCCATCTTGATTCTGTCTCTTTGTCTTTACCCTGGTGCCCGGCTCGTTGATCGCTTGAACTACCGTACTTGACAGTGCGCCTCTGCGAAACAGCAAGCAACGAATTTCATCCCATTCCCCACTACCGGGAATATAGCGGCGTCGCGTCGATGCATTTTCGATGACAAAGATAGGAGGAGGAAATACTGCAGGAGGTAAGATGGCTTACGAAATACCTGCAAGCCGATTCCCCTCTACCTCGGCATTATTCTCCCAGATTACTATTCCTTGTGGATTCGCCGCTGACCCTGGGAGAGTACACGCAGAACCAAAATACCATCGCGCGACTCGCGCTAATCCGCTCAGATATATCATACACTAGTAGCTGCACTCCAACGACATCGGGTGCTCCTAGAATCCATCTCTAAGCATGCGGTTCGACCTCGAAGAACTGCTAAGCGACTTTGACGTCACCTTCGTCGACGGCTTGTGGATTGCGCTTGTGGCTATTGAAGCGGCTATCATACTTTGCGTCCTTGGGCATCGCGTCCTCGGCTGTGAATCGGAAAGCAGAGAGAGAAGAATGCCTCTGTTCTCGATGCTGGCTCCTTAAGCGAGTCACAGACAAAATAGAGGAAATAAGATTAGAATTTTCGTCATGGACTATGACCATCTTCATCCGTCCTGGCTAGTGAAAGATAGTGAAAACCTGAAGAGCAATCTGAGAACGATCTTCTTCAGAGGTGGCAACCAAGTCTAAAAAGCCTATATATGGCCTTCCAACACGGTGTGCTATCTTATATTCCTCTACAGCATGTTGACCTCTAGCTCTAGGTTAATTTTGAATTACTTGGTCGCAGAAGCATCCCTCCCCTGGATCGTGAAACTCAAGCATGCCCACGACTAGTATAGAAGCTAGGGCTGACATAAATAGCCTTCTAGTAAAGTTAAGATTATTTCAAACGTTGACTCCCCATGTTCTTCAATTGGAAAATTTCAGCCACTTTGCCTCCCTTGTAGTGAGAATGGCTACTCCTCTTACACAATTGGATTCCCTTTCTCACACCGAGATGTATTCGAATCCGCACAGTCAATTGCAACTGGACAGTACCACTGATACAAGTTTGATGTGATATGTCTGTATAATTACCAGCCAATCCTTCTAACCATGCTGCTTGTATTGCACACATCTCCAGACTTGGCCAGTCACCAAACCCAGACGATTCAAAGAGGATAACCTCTTTGCTGCCAACATTGATACTGATGGAATACACACCTTTCGCACCAGGGTGACTTAAAATCAATATATTGCCTGTTAATTCCCCTAGGTTCTCTGCTGAAGGTGGCAAGTTTGTGGGCAGCGATAAAGAAGGCTCTCAATCATAGTCAACAGAAGAATTTAGCTCAACTGGCGAAGAGACGCGAGAAAGCACGCCGGGAATATCGATAGAGGCACGTGTTTGCGATCTAATTTATGGTTATGCAATGGCCTCGAGGATCAGTGACTGAAAAGGGGAGAGCGGAAAAGGTAAAGGTGTACAATTCGGGATCAGCAGTCTTCTCTCATCATTGTTATAGTCAGTCCCGTCGGGCAGTTAAAGCTCTGAGAGTCTGTGCCATTCTCGGGATAGTGTGAGCGCAAATCGAAGTTAACAAGACCAACGTAGGCCGTTTCGTATACTCATCGACCGCGAGTTGCTCAGCACGAGAGGAAAAGATGATGACCTTATGCTAGACGGCGGTGATCGAAAGCTTGCGTGCTCGGCAACCGGTAAAAGTAGCTTGACTCATCCCGACCCTCGGCTGCTTTTCCTCATAAATATTACTCGAGATGGTCACCGAGGACCGAACGCATTCGGCATCTTGATCCCGGTACCTAGGCCTATGACAGGGTCCATGAGTTCATCCCCATGGCCTATAGCACTCGTACGTATGGGTTTGACCAAATAAAACTCTCTTATTTCCGAATGCCCATGATTATTGATAGTGGAATCGAGAATGAAGGGGGGCCACTTTCTGGGCATCTCCGTGCTCTCGGGCATCCAAGTGCTACCTGGCAGCTCATTTCCGTCACCTTTGATCGGCAATAGCGTTCATACATAGTTGTTTGGATGGGCTAGACCACCTAGGCTGGCCGTGGTTTATTTCCTACGTTGGCCGCGCACCCACGTAGTTGCAGAACCAGTAGCCGCCACACCAAATTTTGCGGTGTACTCCCTATAAAGCTACGTTTGCAACTTTTAAACACTAAAATCTCTAAAAACGTTGCGTGCATATTAAGGCTGTTATTTATTGCTGCTATATAAATATTATATATGGTCTAACAGTCCGGCAAAAATCTATCGGGCCGTTAATAGCTACGCTATAGCTATTTTTACTTTTACTGCTAATACTATGCAAACCGCTAGTGGCCTAACATATTATGTGTTAGGCTGTTAAGCCTCAACTTAGCACTTATTTCTAATAACTCTACTATAATTCCATATATAATAAGGACTTTTACAACACTAAAAAAATTACCCTCATTCTACAGCACTGATAAATAACAGCCTCAATGTAGGGATTGTATATCTACTTTTTTTTTTAGGAATTCTATACATTAGTTCTGCAACTAAGTGGGTGCGGGGCCAATGTAGGAAATAAACCACGGCCAGCCTAGGTGGCCCAGCCCAGAGAAGTCCTCGATTATATGCCATGTCATCCCCTTGCGTGTTTTCATCTTGGGTCTCTTTCATCTGTCCCCGTCTCTACCTTGTTATCATAAAGATAATCTTAAAATTTGAAAAAGGTCCTTACGAACAATGTCTTCTAACTCATCAAACTCAGCACCCAATCATCCTCCTGATCACGGTCAAAGTGGTCTATCTGTCGTACATGGACGGCAGGATGTGCAACTTATAGACCTCGACCTCGGGCTTCTTATCAGGAATCAATCAAAGTCCTTCAAGAATCGCCCTGCAGTCATAGCTCCATTCTCCAGTCCCTCAACACGATGGAGTTACGGAGAGCTAGAGGAGAACAGCAGAGTCCTTGCCAAAGCCTTGCTATCATCGGGCGTGTCAAGAGGAGATCGTGTGGGGATTTTCGCGGGGAACAGACTTGAGTATTGTGCTTTGCTTTTTGCTGCTGGCCGAATTGGTGCGATACTGGTCGTTCTCAACATCACCTACGCCCCGGTCGAGCTTCACAGGGCTCTCAAGCATAGTGGTATGAACAAATGTCTCAATATCACCATCGCTTATGAATAACGCTGGAACAGAGTGCAAGGTTTTATTCCTATCGACAAGTATTGCGAGAGGTGATAGCGCGTACCTTGACTTGATATGCGATGCATCAGATTTTCCAACTCTACAGACCATCGTTCTCCTGGACGAGGAAGAGCACAGAGCGAGGACCGCGTGTATTCAGTACAGTCAGTTTCAACTCCTTTCTGCACGGGTTAGTGATGAGGCTTTCCATGCTGCGGAGAAGAAAGTCGATCAACACGACGTCTGTAATCTTCAGTTTACGAGTGGGACTACAGGCAATCCGAAAGCCGTCATGCTAACACATCGGTAAGAATTGATTCTAAGCAGAGAGATCACAGGCTACTAACGACGATTAAACCACCAGCGGCATAATCAACAATGGCAACCTGACAGGACTTCAGATGGGCTTGAGCGTCAGCGATGTGATGTGTTGTCCGCTACCTTTGTATCATTGCTCTGGACTCGTGTTGGGGGTGCTTACAGCCATCACCCACGGTGCTGCCATTGTTTTCCCCAGTCAACTCTTTGATCCTTCGGCCGTGATACAATGCGTCCGAAGCGAGCGTTGCACAGTACTACAGAGTGTGCCTACCATGTGGGTTTCATATATACAACATATCAAGCCCGGATGGAACTTCTCTGGGGTAAAGACAGGAGTCTCCGGTGGTTCACCCATTCCGCGGTCGCTCATTGAGGACATCCAGACAAAACTGAAAGTGAAGGGCGTGGCAAGTGTATATGGTCCGCAATCACACAAAACGGGTTTCGAGAGAATCGTCGTTTGCTAACTCAAAATAAGGAATGACGGAGACGTCGCCCATCGCGTTCATGACAAGTCCATCGGACTCGATGGAAAAGCAACTGACAACCGTGGGCCAAGCTTTGCCACACACATCAGCGAAAGTCGTTGATGCCGAAGGGAAAATAGTACCAATCGGCCAGAGAGGCGAGATTTGCTTTTCTGGATATCTCCTCCAGAAAGGGTATTGGAGAGATCAGAAGCAGACAGCGAAGGTGATGAAGCTCGATGAATCTGGCGTCTTGTGGATGCATTCTGGCGACGAGGGATTTCTAGATGAAGACGGATATTGTACAGTCACCGGAAGGATCAAAGATATCATCATTCGAGGTTCGCAAATCCACTACCCCATTCTATTTCTTCTTCGAATTTTGTAGTGCAGCTCTGACCATGCAATGAGTCAACAGGGGGTGAGAATATATATCCTTCGGAAATCGAGGAACGCCTGATGCAGCATCCCGCCATCGCTAGTGCTGTGGTTATCGGGATCAAGGATTCAAAATATGGGGAGATCGTGGGCTCGTTCCTAGAGGCTCGAAGAGGGGCGGAGAAGGTAGAGGCCAGTAAGGTTCAAGCTTGGGTGAGAGAGCAACTGGCATACCACAAAGCCCCGGTGCATATTTTCTGGGTTGGCGAAGGAAGCGACTTGCAAAATTTCCCGTTAACCGGGAGTGGGAAGGTTCAAAAGGAAGCATTAAGGGAAATCGCTAATTCCTTGATTACCGGAAAACCAAAGAGTTCGAAACTGTAATGTTTATGATCAGACACTCCTAATGTATCCCAGAATGATTATGTGTGAGAAGAGATTTCAGAGCCGTATTACTATCTATGGGACTATACAGCATAACGAAATAGACACTAGAAGGGCGTTGAGCGTCTATGGAGCAGCTCCTCGGCACTAACACAGGCACAACATCCTTCAATTCTTTCATCTGGAACTTCTCTGGCGACGATGTAGTCATTTAAACATATAACACATTTAGAGCGTCAAGATCATTACTCCCTTGTGACCCAAGTATACCTAAATTGAACTATCCGTATGTTCGTTTCAAATACTGGAGTGCTGTTCTAAGAGCCTTGCAGATGTCGAGGTCGATGATAATAGGTGTGTCATCCTCGGTGGTCACGACGTTCATTGGATTTAAGTCATTATGATCATTATGAACTGGGTCGATGGAATGTAAATGCTTGATGCTTTTGTCAGTGTCGGGAAGATAACTTGTTGCCATTCCATCTCCCGGTCTGCTAGACGAGTGAGTACGGGGTTGTTGAGGTGGCCTGGATTAATCTTGTTCATGAGATTTCTGCATACATTTAGAAGCAGTGATCGGCAACTCCACCGTCAGAGAGTCACCCAGCCAGGGTATTTTTCCAAGCATAGGCTTTGAGTTGAATGGTGGGACAGTCTGGTCTCCGCCCAGGAATGGTGGGGGCAGTGGGATAGTGCACATATGACTTGAATGTCTCGTCGAGGAGGTCGAAGTAAATGCTCAAGCGTTGCCATCGTAGACAGGTTCCTCTTCAATGTAATCTTATAGGGCATGCATGTTAACTCCACGCACACTATATAAAACTGCCTGTCACCGTGCTACTTAGGGGATACCTCTCGAGCCCCTTCGCCTCTAGAAAAAAGTTAGGCGCTACGAGAACGTTTGCCTGCTTTGTCGGGATAATTATCTTGTTCAAGCCGTCTCTTACTCGCTTGGCTGCGGCCCTAGGCGGTACTCTATCAAAGAAGTTTGGTACTGGGGTAACAGTAGAATTCTCGGTCATTGAGCCGCGATTGGTGAATAGAAGACGCCCCTCGCCTAGGATGTTAGCATTGCCCACGAGAGCCGAGGTCACGCTGCGCAACACTGCGCCCTTCGACTTGGTCGTGCTTTTTAGCTGGAAATCTTCAAACGCCGGCTCGGGGGATCGCAGACGGCGAGAGTGACCCCCTCGGATCCCCAAGGTGTGTCAGATTTCCTCCCAGTTGGTTTGGCTGAGGGCCCTGCTGTCGTTCGAAAAGCGATAAAGTGGAGGGTAGATATTACGGTCGATGTTAATGTCAGCTTGGTGGGCTACGTTTGTCTGCTCTACTCCAACGACGGCGACGACAACGACAACGACGTTGAGGCCATCGCGCGTGCAACACCTATCGGCCCTAGATACTGAGCAAGCTGGTAGTCTATAATAGCTAGTAGTTGAAGATTCAGCTGGAGAGGCATGCCCCTGGAAGATGGCAGAGATCAGGCCCACCATCCCCTGCAAACAGGGCAAGTTCGGAGACACCAAGTCTATCAAGCGCAACAATGTTTGCACTACGATATCTCGTCACAATACCGACCGTAGACTTCGATCGAGGTAGGCCGTCGTTTTAACAATCGAGTTCCCGCTTAGCGCGAGGCCATCATGGAGGGTTAAGACGCGCGAGAGATCAGGAAGGAGATTGACGCTCAAGTAGGTAGGTAACCTGATAGGTAGTATTGTTAGTGGTACAGCTGGATCTGCTAATTAGAGCCAGCCAGCCAGCCACTAGCATCGATTACCTAGTGCTTCGGCTCTTCCTTAGCATACATTCCGGATAAGATATAATGTCAGTCACGTCGCAGCTCTCGCAACCCTTGGACAAGGCTTTCTACGTGACATTTCCGAACCCTCCCTTACGGATTATTATTTCGAGAAGAGACTAACAGTTGTGGCTAGTGTTTTGCAACTGGTGATGATCTTCTGGCTAGGTAGAGTTGAACGGCTCTCGGAATAGTGGAGGCCGGTGTTAGTGGGGCTTACTACGGACCCGGGGTTAGAGACTGGACCTCAGAATTCAACTCTGCAGTTAAGCCGCTTAATTCTTTCCGGGAAATTGGGCTCCTCACCAGCATTATCTCCATTCTAGGAAGGCCTTGTGTCAAGCTTTGCCATTGTGTGTGTGTGTGTGTGTGTGTGTTGTAGTTGTAGAGGTGATGGAGGGACCTAGTGTCCTAACACTATAGTTACTATACAGGTAGTATATATAGGCTAGGCCGTAGCTGCTAACAGCTTGGTTGGAAATGCCTACCGTCATCGCCGCTGTCCACAGCTAACTGGTATTGCCCTTCAAATCATACCAAGCCAGAAACCCTATGCAGGATTTGGTATTGGGCAGTTGTAAGTAGAAAAAATTTCGGTAGGCGACTGGGAGGTGGTATATAATCAATCCGATTGGCGAATCCTTGTGGTTCACCGTCCGCTTATTGGTGCTTATTGCTTAGTGGTGGTACTCATGCGATGCATTTTCATGCAATAAGTAGGCAGGCTGTGGATGATATATACTAGCTGTGATGCATAGTGTATGAGTCAATCACCTTCATCCTACCATTTATAAGCTAGGTATGTCGCTGGTGTCTCTTGGTTGGAGTCTCACCGAACCAGACCAAATACCCTTCACATGAATGATATCGATTTAGGTTCTCTCTTTCCCTCGTGGTTAAGGAATTAGCTTTTATCATTCTCGTATTCTTCTACACTTAATAGTGCTCTCTTTATCCCTCCTGTAAGGAAATTCTATCTTTCAGCCTGCTTACCGGTAGGCCCGCCACAAATGCCTCCTCCTGTACAGCTTCCCGTGCGGCGGAGGGACGATATATGGGAACGGCACAAGTCGACGCTACAGCAGCTATACCAAGTTCAGAGGAAAAAGCTCGTCGACATAAAAACCATCATGGAAAGGGATTATGATTTCCCTACTACGCCGTAAGTTAGCCCTGGACACGTTACAGCGCTTGAACACCAAACCTTTGTAGTTTATCGACCTATGATTTTAAACTTCGCCAAATGCGCGTTCGCAAGAAGATGAAGCAACTAGATTGGCACGCTGTCTACCAGGAGCTCCAAAGGAGAGGAGGAAGAGAGAGCGCAGTATATCTTTGTGGGACGAAGATCCCATCGGCCAAAGCCTGGAAAGAAATCGGACGCTCGGGGGCCATGTCAGTCCATAGTAATCTACCCAACCGCCAATTAAGACTTGAAAGTTACCGCTAAACTCCCGATTAGGTCAGTTAGGTCCACGAAGGCCACTTCCTCAAGATGTGGTGGTACGAACGCCTTCCCCGGGATGTCCATCGTCGCCGCTACCTATGGTCCCTCGACGCCGAAGCAATGATTCCTCTCGTGGCATTATTTCATCCCAAACTTCGCCGGTCGCGCTGCAGCAGGTTACACGTCCATCATTCCATACAACACTTAGTGGGCCAAATAGAGTGTCCGTATTAGATCTATCTAGTGCGAGTTCAGATTATTACAAGGCTTTAATTCAACACACACCTACGTTTATCCTCATGCTAGAGCTATCTAGTACGTCTTAAGAAACTTCTACCGAAAACTGACTCTCCTCTCTTCGTAACTTGGACTAATCCTCTTGTCATTGCAGGACTTTTCGAAAAATCATTTCGCCCAATGACCAACGGCAATGACCTAGAGCTCAGTCTTGGGTTCTATTCCAACTCTTCAGTCCCTCACTTTTCGACACTAGGATTGACTATTGGATTTCAAGATCTTTTCGGCAGTGTGTATCTAATGGTAAACGGTCTATGTTCCTGCTCAGAAGAAACCCGTTTTTTGGACAATTTTTTCTCCCACTTCCCTGCCAGTATGCTTACTTCAATCTTGGTAAGTAATTCACGGAGCATACAGACTTTCTTCGACAGAGTCCTAAGATATCTATTTCGACGCGACCGCAGAGATATATTTCAACTACTGATTGAAGCTATTGCGCATGATCATCCGGACTGGCTCGCTCCGGCGGTTTCTGAATATCTTTTTTACGCCGCGACAATGAATTGTCTTCATGCATGCCAACTATTACTTCAAATTGAGAGGATTGAACTCCCAGGACGCCGCTCTCTCTTCAGCTCTGTGCGCAGCCCCCTCTCGGGCTCTTTAGAGGGGGACCATCGGCTCTATGACTTTGCGATCCTCTCCGCGGTTTCTGCCGGATATGTCGATTGTGCACGACTCCTGATAGAACATGTCGCTCAGAACTGCCCACTCCTGCATGGTTGTGATCGTGGTACCAGACTATCTCCCTACCAAACAGGCAATCACGGAGTGGCCGGTTGTGATTTTGAGCACCCGGAAAATCAGGTGACATGCCTATTTTTCCATACAATATTCATAATCAATTCGGAGATGAGGTATTGTACCTACCGCGTTGAAGGGAAAAGGTCGATGGAGCAAATACCACTCAGCTTTGAAATGGAAACGGTGCAATATGCGTTGGATATTTTTATCGAATTCGGGTTGAACGTCGATGCTCTCACCCCTCTTGGGCTTGAAGATGCCTTCATAAGCAGAGAAGGGGATTTTACGGGGTTTCTGGAGAGTGAACCTCGACGTGAAGCCCGATTATTATCACATCTCTACGTGGACCTGGGAACTCCGATAACTCTACACCCCACAGTTTTAGATATGACTTACAATTTGAATAGGAAAGTTTTTCATTACCTTGCTCACTATAGCAAGAAGATTGCTACGCGGCTCACGCGCTCGGGCTTATATCTGGCTGCGGAGAGAGGAAGCGACCACCTGGCACAATATCTTAACTTCTGGTGTTCCGAGGCGTCAGAATTTCGAGGATTACTTGAAATGATTCTAGCCGAGCAATTTGTTCTGCGATTTGATCTCAATATTACACAAACGCTTCTGGCTCGTGGTGTTGGCTTTGGAGCTTTCCCGCAAGATTTGAACTTGTCACTTCCTCTGGGGCGCTTCGTCGCTGAAATCAAGCAGCACGGCATCAAACCCGAGATACTCAACATTTTTAATCAACTACTCAGAATAGGGGCAATCATAGACAGGGGTGTAATGATCGAGGCCCTCGAATCTCAAGGAACGAATCTGTTGGAGCTCCTTTCTCACCACGGTGCTGACTTCGCAAGCCGTGGGACTCCAGTTCTCTTAAAGGCTGCCAGGCTAGGAAATTATGAGGCAGTAGATTGGTTGTTAGGGGCTGGAGTGGACATCAATGCAGAGTTCCACCTTTATGGCGAGTCCACTACTACTACCATCGTTGGTGCCTTTTTCGAATCATTCAACCGCTGTCCAAGCACACTGTCACAAAGACATGCTTCGCGATATGATATTTACTTCAGACTCCAGGACCAAGAACGAGATCTCAAGAAGGGATTCACTCCTTGCATGCTCAAATATTTAGTGTGTCGTGGCGCTTCCTTGTGTCCCCACCCAGGCAACTCGCAGCCTAACAGTCTTTTATTGCATGCCATGCAGCCTAGATGGTGGTCTCGTTCATACACCTCGGACATAGTCGAATATATTCTCGTGGCCCAAGGTGGAGTTCACAACCCGTTACCATCCCAGCCCTGCTTATTTGAGGCATGCGTTGAAACATATGCATTCCAGGACGAGAACACTTTCAGGGAACGTAGCCTCTCAATGTTCAACCTTCTCCTTACTAGCGGCATTCCTATCGTCCACAGCGGCGTGCTTAGCTCATTGATTTGTTACAAGGCCCCGGCAGACTTGATTCAAATGGTTATTGACAGAGGAGTCAATGTGAACACATACTCCGGCCGAGGCAGAGAACATGATTTTTCGGTGATACAGTGCACTCCTCTTCAGGCGGCAGTCAAAGCTGGCAAGCTAGAGCTAGTTAAGAGTCTAATAGTTGACAATGGTGCAGAGATCAATCTACCCGGCAAAGGTGCGGATGGTATGTCAGCTCTCCAAGCTGCTTGTTACCTAAATTATATGTCGGATGAAGAGCGCAGCATCAAAACTACATTAGTCAAGTTTTTAATTGAAAATGGTGCTGACGTGAACGCTCCGGCTACCCCCTACGGAGGATACACTGCGTTGCAGGCTGCTGCAGAGATGGGTGACATCGAAATAGCAATAGTATTACTGAGTCACGGCGCCTATATCAATGCGCCACCTGGTGATGAGTATGGATTCTGCGCGTTGGATTGGGCTGCATTTGAAGGACGACTGGATATGACAAAGTTTCTGCTTGACCAGGGAGCTCTAAGTAATGAGCCAGGAGAAAACGGCTATGCTGGTGCAATTGAGGACGCCGAGGATGGGGGTCACTGGGCTGTAGCTGAGCTCATTCAAGAACATGCAACACTTTACGCACAAACGCGCAGTGCACTTGAAGGGGTCGGTTTTGTTGAGGAGATGGTTACTCCAAGGCTGGGAAGAGATGAACTGGACAACTAACTTAGTTGCTGGTGATCGATTTTTTGAATAAGAACCGACAGAGCTTTGGACATACAGAGGAATTAACACGCTAGTTTGCCAGTTTTGTGAGCCAAAGTCTACCAAGGAACCAGAGATAAGTTCTACATAGAACGATTATATCCACTCGCACAATGTCCATATACCGTACATGCCCGGATTTAAGCATCGGTCAACTACGGGGAACGAGCCCGCTCTCGTCTCCGAGTTTTAACTCGGTCCGGAGTTAAACTAGGCTGGCTAGGTAATAATAGCATCCCGGATCCCCGGCTTGAATAGGCATAATAAGAGGAGCCATACACTAGACGTCCCTGTCCAGAAATAGCTATTCATTCGATCGAGGCCCTGGTGGAGTGCATGAGAGGTGCAGTACTGATAGGCTGCCAGCCTTCGAAATTACATACGCAGTATGTAAGCGGTAGCGTATCGCTCAGGTACTTCTTTCGGTATGATGAGCGATATAAGACATGCTTATACGACAATTGATTGTCTCGCTACGTCTAGACGCTTGCAAAATGCAGAAAAGAGCTCGTCAGGAGGATGCGCTGCCGCTAACTATGCAATTATGTCCTACGGAAAAAGATTTAGAGAAAAAAAAAGAACAAGAAAAGAGATGAAAAGAGAGATGAAGCGGGGCAAAAAATCCGATAGATATTAGTATTGTGTGTTAGTATAGTGTAGATGCATGCCCTGGCTTCTAAGATTAGGTACCTAAGATACAAAGGGCTCATACTTAGTGTACAGATCATAAGATCTACATGGTTCAAATTAAGCTACCGATGGTCTGATGAATAAATGCCGGCGAGCTTCTTTCGCAGTCGGCAAGAGCCAATTCACCGGCGTTACAGTGCATCTGACGGGTTGGAGACAACAAGACTGGAGAACGAAAGTCCTGGGCGAATTGGGATGTTCTGATAGGTTCCGCACGTGCGTCGCGGCTCCGGGCCCCCTCACGGCTCGTTTACGTGTGGCTAAACTCCGAGCAAACGTCATTAGTGATGATGAACAATCGCGGTGTGCGCACAAGAGCAGGGGGGGTTGATATTATCGCACAGCAGCAGGTACAGGAGGTAGTATAATCTACGCTGTAAGCATGTGGTGCGGAGGTATATCAATGACCGCGAGGGACGATAGAACGCGATTCACATAAAGAGTCAAGTCGAAATCATCGTCGTTCTCTCACTCGAGTGTTGGAGTGATTCTATCTCTCTCCCCTCCCCCCCTCTCTCTCACTCTCTTACCTATGACCTAACTCGGCAATATGCGTTCTACGTTGCTTGCCTCTCTTGCCGGCTACACGGGCGCGGCCCTGTCAGCATCGGTGCTGCTTTCGGGCGGCACCATCATCGCGTTCGACGAAGACAGCAATTCCCTGAATATCATCCGGGACGGCGCATTGCTGGTAACAGATGACCGTATCGCCGGCCTCTACGAGGAACCCAGCCCGAAAGACATACCGGCTGATGCGGAGATTGTGGACTGCACCCACAAGATAATCACGCCGGGATTCATCGACACACATCGTCATGGATGGCAGACGGCGCTCAAGACGCTGGGCTCGAACTCGACGCTGGCGGAATACTTCTGGACCTTCTCCAGTCACGCCGCTGGAGGCCTCTACACCGCCGAAGATGTATATGACAGCCAACTGACGGGACTACTTGAAGCTATCAACGCTGGCGTGACGACGACGCTGGACCACGCCCACAATATGTGGTCGACGGATCGAGCCGAGGCGGGCCTCGATGCCTCTATTGAGAGCGGTGCCCGTGTCTTCTGGGCTCCTGCTATTGACCCTACGAATGGGTACTCCGTCCCGGACCAGATCAAGGATTGGAAGAGGTGGAATAAGAGGTCTTTCCCAGACGACCTCGTAACGCTTGGTATAGCTTATGACGGCTGGGATGTTGGCGCGCCGGAGAATACGCAGGCCGTGGCTAAGTTGATCAAGTACGTCAATGCATCGCTCGCACCCAGGTTATGTTCGCTCTATCATCTCCCCAGACTAACTGGACATCCAGGGATACGAAACCCGCGGTTCTGACGATCCATTGGCTCGGTGGTGCCTGGCCAAGTGAGTCTCCCACCTTATGCCAACCTCCCCTCCCAAAACTCCTTCTCCTCTCTCCAAAGAAAAGACCGACTGACGGAACTGCAACTACAAAGTCGACAGCTCGCCATCGCTAGTGCACTCCTTCGGCGTGCTGAACACAAGCACGGCCGTCGTGTTCTCGCACGGGCCGGGGCTGACGGCGGCGCAGGCCCAGCTGCTCCGCGCCACGAACCAGTTCCTGTCCATCACGCCCGAGTCGGAAATGCACTACGGCCACGGCCACACCCACTCGCACCACATCCAGGACCAGGCCGCCCTCGGCGTCGACACCCACCTCACCTTCTCCACCGACATCATCACGCAGGCGCGCCTGTGGCTGCAGCGTACGCGGTCGAGGCTGTTCGACGAGGTGCTGGACCACTGGGAAATCCCGGCGCGAAACCCCAGTGAGTGCGCCTTTTTCGTCATTTATCTCCCCCCTCCCCCTTCTCCCCTCTCTCCCTCGCTCCTTCCTTCCATCTTGCGCGGTTTTTACTAGTAAGATAGATAGGATGGGATAGGATGGGATGACTCGCATGCCAAGCTAACGACGACTCGTCGCCAGTGTCGGTGAACCAAGCCTTCCTCCTCGCGACGCGGCAGGGCGCGCTGGCGCTCCGGCGCCCGGACCTCGGGGCCATCGCGGTCGGGGCCAAGGCGGACCTCGTCGTCTTCGACGGGCGGTCGCCGAGCCTGCTGGGGTGGGCGGACCCCGTCGCGGCCGTCATCCTCCACGCCAGCGTCGGCGACATCGTCCACGTCCTCGTCGACGGCCAGTTCCGCAAGCGCGACGGCAGGCTGACCTATCCCAAGTACCCCGAGCTCGTCGACAGCTTCCTGCGGAGCGCCGAGAAGGTCCGCGCTGATTTCCTCGCGCGCCCGCTGCCTGTGCTTACTGGGTCGTTCTTCGGCGCCGAGGGACACTCGTATTATGGGAATGCGAGGGAGGTCGATGTTTTGCGGGGTGACGGCACTGGGTATGGGCCGCTTTACCGGTGAGTGGTTGACTGATTACATGATTGATTGTTTACTGTCTTTCCTCGTTCTGTGTCTTGTTGCGTGCGATATGCTGACTGTTGGTAGTGGCGCTGGCGATAAGACGTCTGCGAGGGCGGCTCCTGAAACTAAGCATGATGAGCTGTGATGGAATAGGAGTTCGGAGAATTACTGCGACATGGTGGCTTTAATGCGATATGAAGGAAGTGTTTATCTCTGTAAGAGGGTGGCACTTAATATGGATTCATTTCACCTTGTTTGATATTATCAAATTGATCTTGAGGTATTGCTGCCTTGGGTGGCTTGGGTTAATGCAACCGTCCATTGCGTTAAAATATAAACCCGCGTACCTTAGGTACCTACCTATGTGAGAAGAGATGAGTGAACCCTGTCTCCCACTTTCTCTTACGTCTATCTACATGGCCTAATATCCGTATGAATCATCATGCAGCTCAGCTGCACATCCTACATTAGCCGCCCGTACAAACACATCGCTGCATTAACAGCCAGCTGATTACATGACCTTTATCCCGACCACATGTCTGATCATCTGAGCTGCTAATAATCATACACAACTTCCTATACCGATTCAAGCGAATACTTCTGTGTTCAGTGGCGTGTTAACACCGAATAAAAACGTAGATATTGATTGGTAACCAGCTACGCAGGCTGATTTGCATCGCACTTCACGGCACCGGCTAAATACGATGTACCCTTATCGAGCTTAAAGGTGGGTGGAGGCCCGTAGTGGGAGACTCGAGAGTAGACACTGTGTCGTCCAATCATCCCGGATCTTTCGTAGCTGATCAGAGAAGAACCACGTGCTGATGACCTTGTAGGTGTACCGTGGTCTGCAGTCGACATTCTCGACTTGCTTCTATTGTGTTGTGAGGCACCAGCCTCCAGATGACACACAAGATGTGTTGGTCCCTTAGGTACTGGGGCGGATCTCTGGGTCTTCTCGACACGCAGAACCCTGGTTGGCGTCTGCGGTCGACCAAGTGGTAGTGTGGAAGATGGCTGTCGATCTTGAAATTTGAAGTCTCCAAAGATGTGCGTCATCAAGTCGAATAGGACCTTTTCCTTTGCCGCCTCGCTTCGCTGCTTAACTTCCTGCACGAGGTCGCGTCTCATCTCATGTCTACCCAATACTGGTAGATAGTGTGCCGGCATTCCATCGCCCATGCTTCAATCATGGTGTCTGCTGTCACGTCCGCCATCACCTTTGCGGTGGAGGAGGGGAGATGGCCGATCTTTTCACGGATATCCGATATGATCAGATCAGGCTGCGTGCTGTATGAGTGTGTCGATCCCATTACCGAGGCGGCACGCACTGTCTTTTCCCGGAGGATAGTACCGATCTCCGGAAGTAGCATCAGAAAGACTCGCTCCTGGATACTCTCGAGTGAGAGCTGAGAGGCAGATTTGAGTGAGGTCTCCAATGACATCGTGACATCAGGGCCCTCCTGCTTCTTGAGAGTTATCGGGCGTTTGATAGCGGGATTCGACAATGAGTCGGGCTTGCACATGATGCCTCCTGGCAACGATACGACACAACCCTTCTGATTCTTTGAAATAATAGGGATTATGATGCTGGTGTCGACAGCCGGGTGAGGTTGAACATGGGCCTGAAGTGTAGTGTCGACCGGAGCAGAAACATATCTCTTAATCTAGACTGAGGCAGCACTTTCAGTTTAGTAATCCTTTTGCTATATATTAAGTCAGGTTTAATGGGAGATAGAAGAAAAGGTCAAATCCTTTAGTTGGGGCCGTTGCTCCTGTTCTCATGGTGGACGGTTACTACGGTATTGGTCTTGTGTTGAAAGGGGGCTGTGGTAGCTCTGTGGTAGCTCATCGTGACCATGTTTATCTACCCGCCTTTGTAGCAAGTAGGACGGTCTGGGCCCCTTTGGTTGTTACCATGGCCAATATAATTGATCTCGAAGTGTAAAATGTTCGGCTAGTCCTTGGTGTGAGTAGTTGCTTCTGTGACTATAACACAAAGCTTGTTGCTGATGCGGCTTTTTGCTCAATGGTTTATTTCTATGTAGAAGGTCGGCAGTCTCGTTATAATCATAAACGAAGAAGATCTCCATGAATTCTCAGCCTTGATCAGGGCTTTAATGCAATGTGGTTTTTTTTGTAAGGGCCTATCAAGCACTCTTCCTTGCTATGTCATTGACAATATACAACTTACTGCTCTCTATGTAGGAGATGATGGCTGCACACCCGGGTGCCAGTATGAGTCTACTAATTGGGAGTTAGGTTCGATTCCTGACAGCGCTATTGGTATTCGCTAGTTAGCTCATCTGTAGGTTATCATGAATTGTAGTAATTAATAGGTATTTTAGAGACGCTTTAAAGCCACAGATAAGTACCGCGTAGAAATCTTTCTGTGCTGATTATATAAGCAAGAAGTGAGCCCAGATTATGTACCTAGGTACCTTACTCCTAATACTGGTACATATCTTAGACATGTACCGTTTTAAACTAACCAAGTATAGAAAATAATGCTAATATTGTGCCTATTACATATTTGCATCCTGTAAGGGAGCAGTAAGTGAAATATCAACACCACATTACTACTTCGTACAGTACTAATATAATGCCTTGATAAGAGGTATCTCATATTTGAATTCCCGTTTCGGAATTAGGTACCTAGGTAGTGTACCGGTATTTTACTGGCCAAGCTACCTTATTTGGATTAGGTATAGTGGGTACTACGTACACAGGTACAGAAAACCTAATTGCATGGGTTCCACTTGTTTTATCCATGCCGAGTATAATTATTCAAGGCGTGACCGCATTCAGCCAATCCAACTGATTGATGCATCACATTCCATCCAACATCCATGATTTTGGGTAGGCGCACTTTGACTCTGTAGATCCAGATAACTTTTATTTCATCGAGACCGTGTTATCTTATTCTGAGCTTGTAGATACATAGTAGTGATCCGAGTGTTGTGCTGCAATATGTATAATCACTATACATCATCGTCGGGGCCTCCTCTTCCTCCTGCTCTTCCTCCTCCGCCGCCTCTCTCTTTCGATGGTTTCGATCGATACAACACCTATCCGCCGCCGCCGCCGCCACCTCCACCGCCCTCCAGCCTTCCTCCTCCTCCGCCGCCTCGTCCTTCTTTCCAGCAATGGGATAGACGCGACGGACGTGATGGTCGCGATGGTCACGATGACCACGACAACTACTTCCCTCGCGATCGAACTGATGGCCAGCGATTTCGTGGCCCATACTCGGACCTGCGCCAACCGCGCGGGTCCTATAGAGATCCTCGAGATCCTCGAGACTCGCGAGACTCACGCGATTCAAGGAACTCGCGGGACTCGCGGGACCCTCGCGACTATCGCAGCTCTCGCGACGACTACCGGCCGCCCCGTACGGAATTCACCTTCCGTCAAGAGGCGCCGGCTGGCATCATGTCTGACAGGGCTGGCCATTATCCAAGGTATGGTTTGGACTGTTCCGACCGCCGACAGCACCATCTAACTCGCACTGCCCGTAGCCGCGATGGCCGGAACACTGACTCCTACGCGCCTCGCTATGACGACTCGCGCCGGACCCGGATCCAGTCACGCCGCCCTGGCCCCTACCAGCGCCATCAAAGGGAGAAGGCAGTCGATCGCCTGCTGCTCTCCAAGCGATTTGACGATAAGGCCGAGCTCATGCTAGGCGACACGGCTATTCGCGCGACGTACCGAGATCTAGACGAGCTCTCCGATAGTGACGAGGTTGATATGGACATCTCGGACAACGGCGACTCGGATTCGAATGCTGCAGACCGTCCCTCGAAGCGCACCCGTACCGACGCCCCCGTCCCATCCGGAAGTACAGCACAGGATATACCCAAATGGTCGAACCCAGATCCCTATACGGCCCTCCCACCCCCTGAAACCACCCGCAAGAAGGACGTAGTGCAGCTGATCCGCAAGGCACGCGTCGAAGCTGAAGCCAAAAAACCCTCTTTACCGACTGAGGCAGCCGACTTCATATCCTGTGACTTCTCTGATGATGACGGCAATGACACCACCGGTCAGGTGTTGGGCGCGACAGCAGAAAACCTGCGGCCCAAGGCGCCTACGGGACCGCGCGCTGCGTCATCAACACTCCCACCGAAACCCCCTATTTCTACCTCGCAACTTGTAGAGAAGGTGCAGACTACGCAACCTCAACCCCAATCCCAGTCTCAATCTCAACAACCTCCACCCTCTATCACCGCGAAGCGGGACAACAAGAAATCTGTGCCTGTGGATCTCAACGCCTCTGCTTCCCTGGGCAATCGCAAAAGAACTATCGATGATGAAATCAAACTGCCTCATACGCTACTGACTGTTAAAAGGGTGAATAGAATACCATCCGGAGGCTCAATTGTGCCTATTTGGCAACCTGTGCAAGGCCAAGACCCATGCCCTTGGGTTGTTGACGATCATTCTGGCGTACCCAACATGGGTACTCGGTAAGCCTTGCACTCCCAACTTGTTCTATCTTAGAATACTGACGGCCCCGCCTAGTCTGCACCGTGAGATTAGAGAGTTCTACGCTTACGTTAGTCCCCGTGATTTTGAAGAGAAGCTCCGCCAAGATTTGATCTCGAGACTTGAATCTCTTGTCCAGAAGAAATGGCGCTATGCCAGGATCTTGCCTTTTGGCTCCTTCATGTCTGGCCTCTACTTACCTACTGCAGACATGGATATTGCTATTTGTTCCCAAGACTTCATTGATGGAAAAGCCCCCATATATGACAAGAAGAAATTTCTCTTCCATATGAGAGCTCATCTTGAGATGCACAAGGTTGCTTTTCGCAATTCAGTCGAGGCTATCACCAAGGCCAAGGTACCTCTTCTCAAGTACACTGATGACTACACTGGTTTGAAGGTGGATATCTCGTTCGAAAAGATGGATGGCTATAAGGCAATCGACACATTTCGGAAGTGGAAAAGGCAGTATCCTGCCATGCCTCCTTTAGTCGCAATCATCAAGCATTTTTTGCTTATGCGGTGTCTCAATGAGCCCGTCAATGGTGGCATCGGTGGCTTTTCCGTTATTTGCATGGTAGTACACTTACTACAAATGTTGCCCCAAATTCAGAGTGGTTCAATGAAGGACGAACACCTGGGTCAACTACTTATGGAATTCCTGGACTACTATGGCAATCGGCTCAACTACAAGACGGTTGCCATTCGTATGGATCCACCTGGACTCGTTAACAAGGTAAGTATCTTAACTAAGTTGTCACGTTATGTGCTGATGTCAGAATCTAGGCTAAAGCGAGCACGCTTGTCTATCGCAATCTCGATCGACTCTCAATTATTGACCCAAACAACCCCGAGAATGACATCTCAGGAGGGTCATCAAATTATGATGTGATTAAAGAGTGCTTTGCTAAAGCATACGACACTCTTCAAAAGACCATGATGCAATCTTCCAAGGAAACTTTGTCGACTTCGTCGAACCGTGTCCATAATACTTTGTTATATCCGTTATTTGCGGGTAACTATACGTATTTCGAGGACCAACGAAATTGGCTAAAAAAGCTAGATCTCGGAGAGATGCCGGAATATAACGGCACAGAAAAAGCAACTAATAGCGATCATGCTCGTTGGTAGCTCCCGATTCCATGCTCAAATGCTGCTCAAGCATGTAACAACAATAGCCGTTCTCTTGAGAGTATGTTTTCCCATCTAAGAGAGCATCAGTATACATGAACATTCCCTTCTATCAAGTATAGATGACAGACGATAAGCGACCACAAGACGACAATAAGGCGTTAAGGATGAAAGGAGACGGCGAACAGAGAATCAGGAGATGCTTTGATAAGGGTTGAGGCGGACATCAAAAAGACGATTGAATCACGATTCCAGGCGTTTTCCGATTCATTTACATCGAGATACCCCTTTTTCGTTGCTCCACATATTTCCCCCCCAATTTTGAGCCTGACTTATGGCGATGTGTAGTATATAGCATGATGGGTGTGCGGCTCGATGCTCTCATATCGTTTGTCCGCCACCTCATCGAATTCTCATTACCCCCTCGCCATATTCCACATGCGATCAGGCCGGTGCGAATCCATAGCCAAGTGGCAGGGGAGAATACGATCGGGCTTCTTCACAGCTCTTCTTTACTTTCCACAACACCTCAAGTCATAACTACTTGTGACATATTGACTGAATTATACTAGTAGTGATCTAAGGGCGCCGAGGCTACCTGATTTGCAATTCGCAAACGAAGGCCGGGCGTCCCTGCTAACTTCTCACAGGGCAGTGAAGCTTTCAAAATGAAGCGAGCTCACTTAATGTCTAATGTCATCGAGACGACTGATCTCGCATTTAGAGAACTCGGTGCATGCCACCCCATTTTCTCACTGGTTGCTAAACTGCGTGTTTGGCACCGGAGAGGAGACGAGAGGAGAGGAACTCCTTGGTTATCACATGATAACCAGTGGCTGGGTTCTCACCCTCGTGCGCACAAATGAGACATCTGTCCACCCTACAGTCACACAGCTATTAGCTATGGCCGGCTACCTACATATCGGTATGTACTAAGGTATACTACCCCAGGCTATCTTTTAAGCACTAGTTCGTTATATTGACTACGAAATTCAGATAGGAGTATAGAAACAATGGATGGCGAATTCCCAGTGTCCTCGGGATCAATTGCAAGGAATTCCTAATCTTGGTTGCTATTCCGTTGTTTATTTCCTCTGTTGTCTATTGAGCAGCAGTCGTGTCACTCGAAGCTACAGTGCAGGCCTATGCCTGCCGGGCCAGTTCAACGGATCCCTGGCCGTTAGGAATAAGCCTTTTGTTTGTTCTCATGCCAGGACTTGGGGATGTGGGGAAGATGACGGTTATTGGGGATGGTACGTACGCAAGGGGGTAACTATCCCCGTCTTTCGATCTCGTGGTCTGGTTTTCGACCGTGCTTGATTCGTTCGGCTATGCTGCAATATTTCTCGGCGCCATAAATGCCCAGCACTCTCGACGAATCGATGCTCAGGCTATTGCCACATGAAAGCTACTCCCGTCTTTCTCCAAGAAGAACAGTGAAGCCATCCTTCTTTAACATTGGTTGTTCATATGTTTAGCTACAACCCGGGCCTTTCTTGCAGCATGTGGGAGTCGACCATCCTTATAGCCAGGCTCCGCTAAGGACATTTTCCAGACCAACATATCCTAGCGAGGCAACACAAGCCACTGGTAATCCTTCCGTATCGGTCATCCTCCATGCAATCCAATGCAGCCAGCGGGTAACATCGAATATCATCCTTTGCGTAGGGATTCGCCGTGGAGTTATGATTCTAAGACTTTGCCATATTGCGCACTTTTTGTGAATGCAATCTGGACCAAGGACCATATTATTTGCTGCAGAGGGGGGCGAACAGAGCATCGTTTCTTTTTCCACTAATCATTACAAGCCGCGCAGATATGCAAGTAATTTCAACATATCGGCCCATTAAGAAACCCCCTCCGGCCCTCTACGGCGAAGTTGTCGTTCGTCTTATCGTCAAATGGTGCGTGGTACGCTTTCTCTTCCTAGGGCTTTAATTTTATGTAGCAGTCTCGCTTCTAACTATCTCAAGACCTAGTATTCCTGGTACGATGTAAAACTTTAGACTATTACCTCTTCTCACCGCTTCGTCACGAGTTATCGGAAATCATGACCGGGGTTAAGAATATGATATATATTGGCGTCAGAGTATTGATTTCCTTCACCACCTGCGAGCAAACAAGCGGTCACGAGAAGGAAGTCGTTACATTATTGATCTGTACGCGGCTGACAAACATATCCTCTCGGCCGCCCCTACATCTCTATACTACATACCTATCTGCCCACCAATTCATCCTCTCCCTGGCTTGTGGTGTGTTCTCGTTGATAGAATCGTAGGTGTGAGAATCGCCAATGCGTCGACTCCTCAGGTTTCTTTCTCTACTAGATGCCAGATGCTCGGGGATAGATGAACGCTCGGTAGGAATGGCTCGTACCCGTGGACGAGATAGAAATATCTTTATATATATTTTTTTCAGTGTCTTGTCCTCCCGTCCACGTCGGATTCACCTTCTTTCCTCCCGAAACCGCACTACCGTGACACAGCTTCTACTTTGTCCACATGGCATATTGTCCTTGTCCTGCTCAGTCCGCACAGAGACAATCTCCGCCGCACCTGGCCGTCTGCCGTGCCACCCTCCGCGGTGCCCCTCTCGATGCTTATTGAGAAATACAAGGGCTGGTCGTTCCAATTGATACACGGTTGGAGGCTCCCTTCCCCTCCTCTCCCCCCCTCTTGTCTCTTATAATTGGCTTTGGGCTTCTTCGTGCCCTTTCGTCTTGCTGGGATGGGAATTCCCGACCACCCTCGTCACACAGTGTTTGCTCAAGGGACCGCTTTTCTTTCCCGTAAATGGTGGTGGTGGTATTGTGCTTCGTGTGTCGGGCGCACGTATAATTTACCTTCGTGACTACCTGGCTGATGCTATAGCGATAACACATATACACTATATACCCACGTGTATATGCTGTTCATGTATCCAACCCCTTCTTCCCTCTTCCTCATATCTTCATGATTTTTCTACGCTGCTTTATCGTCGTCTTTTTGTTTTAAAACTCGTAGTAAGTCACTACAAACCAAGCGCTACCCCAGTTCAAAGCTTTCCTAGCGACTATCGTTGGGTTTCCTGCTATCGAAGCTAAGAATTAGGATATCAGAGCTTTCGACTGGCCAATTGGTCAGCTTTCGCCGCAATGTACCAGGCGAGTAATGTCTACTTCATCTGCGGTTTTGCTGCCATCGGTGAGTGTTCGCCATGTTTTGCTCGCCTATGATTGACGGAGTTGGAGCTCCCGCCGCTGCGTAGGTGCGATTCAGCGAGCTCTCGAACCTAAAAGAAGAAAAAGGAAAAATAACGAAGATGTCGAAGGGGAATTGCTGAAGGTCTCTTTTCTTTCTAGGTGGCGGTCTCTTCGGCTTCGACATCAGCTCTATGAGCGGCGTCCTCGGCACTGAAGCCTACAAGAACTACTTTGACAATCCCGTCTCGTACCGACAGGGAGGCATCACGGCCTCGATGCCCGCCGGGTCACTGGTAGGTGAGTGACAGATATGAATTTTTTGGATGCCGGGTTTTTGATGCCGGAATTGGTTAACCTGTTATCGTGTCGCAGGCTCGCTCGTCAGCTCCTTCGTCGCCGACCGATTCTCTCGCAAAGTCGCGCTGCAGGTCTCGTGTGTTCTTTGGATCATCGGCTCTATGTAAGTCGCCGCTATACCTAGATCCAATTACGCATTCGCCATTTCGTCATCCGTCTCAGACGCTACGGTAGATGTTTAGGAAATGGCCCGTTGATCATCCTAGAATCCAATGCGCGGCCCAGAATGTCGGGATGCTCTGCGCCGGACGCATCATCGCCGGGCTCTGTGTCGGCATCGCCTCGTCCGTCGTCCCGGTGTACCAGTCCGAGATCGCGCCGAAAGAGATCCGAGGCCGCGTGGTCTCGCTGCAGCAGTGGGCTATCACATGGGGCATTCTGATCCAGTATTTCATCCAGTACGGCGCGGCGCAGGTGGGTGGCGGTCCCGACGACCCCAGTCAGCCAACGGCCGCTTTCCGCATCCCCTGGGGCATCCAGATGATCCCCGCCATCATCCTCTTCGTCGGCCTCTTCTTCTGCCCGTATAGCCCCCGCTGGTTGGCATCCAAGGACCGCTGGGACGAGGCTATTCGGGTCTTGGCTGCGCTGCATGGCGCTGGCGACGTCGATCACCCGAAAGTCCTTGCCGAGTACAAGGAGATCGAAGAGGCGCTTCGGTTCGAGAGGGAAGAGGCCTCCTCAAGTTTCAAGGCCCTTGTTCAGCCGCGCATCTTCAGACGCGTCATTCTAGGCATGAGTATCCAGATGTGGTCACAGGTGAGTTTTGGCTTTGGAGGATTTATGCCGGCATGAATAGGGGACTGCGCTGTGATGACTAACGCCTCTGACTCAGCTTTGTGGAATGAACATCATGATGTACTACATCGTGTATATCATGGAGGGCGCCCAGATAGCATCGCCACTTACGACGGCGGCGATCCAGTATGTTATCAACGTTGTGCTAACGCTGCCGGCTATCCTGTATCTTGATAGGTTTGGTCGCCGGCCTGCTTTGATCATCGGCGCATTCTTCATGATGATTTTTCTATTTATTTCCGGTGAGCTCTCAGTCCTCTACCCACTGAAATCGAATGTTACTTTTTGTACTAATGGGTTTAATAAGGCGCTCTCCAGGCCGTGTATGGTCAGCCGAATGACGGAACGGGCGATAAGGACATAACCTGGATAGTCAAGGGAAAGCCGGCTGTCTCAAAAGGGGTTGTGGCCGCCTCGTATCTCTTCGTCGCCACGTTCGCCACGACATGGGGGCCTACGTCGTGGACTTATCCCGCCGAGATCTTTCCAAGCAAGGTCCGCGCGAAGGCTGTCTCACTGTCGACGGCCTCGAACTGGTTCTGGAACATGATCCTCGCCTTCGCCGTCCCACCGCTTCTGTGGTCCATCAACTGGAAGATGTACATGATCTTCGCCGCGTTCAATGGCGCGGCATTCATCCATATGGGCTTAATGGCGCCCGAGACTAAGGGGTATACGCTTGAGGAGATGGACGAAGTGTTTGACTCCGGACGTCCGGCTTGGAAGACGCAGAAGAAGACAAGCAGGCTTGACCAGCTGGCCCGGGATATCGAGTTAGGTCATGTCAAGGTCTCGGCTCCTCGTCGTGAGGGAAGTGCTGCTACGTCGACAGCCGTGGGTTCAAGGACTACGGCAGAAGGGGATGTCGAGAAAGTCGATCTACACTCAGACCATTTACACACGGCTGATGAGAAGAGCACCGAGGCGTAGAAACCGGATCTTTCGTTATATATGGGGGACGTTTGTACGGTAAATTGGAGATATGCTAGTATCCGAGGATAGTATTGGATGGACTTTAAAAAAGGCCGGGGGGAGTTCTTGATGTCCCTATTTTGAGATAACGGTGGTATAATCTGTCCTCTTCGGCGGTGTATGTTTGTATACAAACAATGAGCGGTGAGTATCGAAACTTTTAAGACTGGAAGTACCCCTGATTTTGATGGGAGGCAAAAGTAACTGAAGCGGAAAGGGGTTGCCTAATTAATCCTCAGATCGGAAGCTGGAAGAAAGAGGCCGAGAAACGAAATAATCACGATAGGGATACCCTTAATATTAATCTGATAGTTAGCATCTCTCGTTAAGATTAGGTATACGCTGTGAGGGGAGTAGTATGGTCTTTCGTACTGCATAAGTGAAATCTGAGTGCTTTTCGAAAGCAGATGATTCGATCCGTTGTTTTATGCAATTTCCAGTATTAGACTAGGAGGTATTCGTTCCAGGCTGGTAGATGGTGCCAGTCTTACCATCTTCATAAGACATATCTAGGCCGTCTACCCTAAGGTCTCTGACAACCTTGTCTCCCTCTCGTGCTTTCCGTCCTCTCTAATAGTTACAGCCAGGTTATTCATGCTAAAGAGGAATCAAAGGTTCCTTTTAATTATCATTATATCCTTTAGCTCTGCTAAGCGCCGGTACATATTTAGAGCGTCCTTGTATATCTTCTGGATCCTAACAACTGAGCCAAGGCTGTTTATGGCCATAGTTGTATCGGGTTGTTTTTTTATCTAGTACCTCCCCTTTCAACTGTAATGTCTTTCGGTATTGTCGAGCACGAGAACGCAATTTGGATTTGCCTCGATGCCGTCACACACAGCCTAAAGCATTTTTTTCCCGCCCAGGTCTTTTTCAAAGACCAATTTTCTTACTATCGAATGGTAGTCTTGTGTAATAGAAGTCTCGCTGTCGGCGTGTATACAAAAGACAGCAGCGTCGCACTGTCACCTGTAAGCGTATTTGAAGGCAATCTGCAGTTTTCTGCTCCGGTTAGCAACCAAGCCGTTCAAAGGAGAGAATAGACCTCGACCAACCCTGACCCACCTGAACCCGAGAAAGTGGTAGCCTGGTAGCCAGACGTTCGTTAGTTAAGCTTGCTCGTCACTTCACTTTAGGCCATTAAGTTTTCATTGCGCGTAAATGGAATCGAACGGCAGACTACCGAGGGACGAGATTGAAAATTTCCTTTGCCATGTCACCTGTATATCTTTAAGAATTTTGTATTTTCAATATAATATAAAAGGTCTTTAACTAACTAGTTAACTAACTTAAGTTAACTTATTAAAATATATTTAATCAGTTATATTTTTGTTTAATTAACTCTAGTTATCATTATATGAAACCCATTTATTTGGTTAAGGGGTAGTTAAGCTTAATAATTATATTGTAGGCGGAATTGGATTTTGTATCAAAGGTAGGGTAGTACTCGGAAGGTTGCTGCTGTCATCCTCTTACTTAGAGCTAAGCGGTGTCTATATTTGGGTAGGTACATATTCGGCGCAAAGTTATTATGTGCACTACGGCTATTGGTTGAGTGGTATTACGAACGGGCTTATAAAATGGCATTAGCGACAGACATTTTCAAAACTTGGTCTGAGTCCAAAAAGTACTCATCTAGGTGCTACCTAAGTCTCCACCCCATCTCCCAAGCATTTAAACGAATAACTACCTTCGTTCAATCGTCCTTTCGCGATACCTAAGTATATGCATGCTGTTATCTCGTTAGCCGATGACATCACAACAAAATGCAGGAGTCATCGACCGTCGAGCACTTAGACCTCGACGCTACCCAGCGTGCAATGAGAAAAGGAGAAAGCGATCGCGACGAAGAAACAACAGTCGTCGATTGGAACAAACCGCACGACCCGGAGAATCCCATGGACTGGTCGGATAGACGAAAGTGGACATTGGTGGCACTTGTCTCAGCCGTCACTTTCAATACGTGAGTGAGCATATCGAACGTTAGTATTCGTGGCCGCGACTTTGCTTTGCTAATAGCTGAGAGGGGTTTTTTTTAGATCGCTCTCCGCCACTATTTTCGCCCCGAGTGTCCCGGGGCTATTCCAAGAACTGCACAGCGACAACGAGCAACTCGAGTCTTTCTCGACGTCCATCTTCGTAGTAGCAGTGATCTTTGGGCCGTTACTGTTCGCCCCTCTGAGCGAGATCTACGGCCGTTCGATGCTACTACACTGTACGAATGTGCTTTTCGCAATCTTTACCATTGCCTGTGGCTTAAGTAAAACCCTGCCGCAGATCCTCATCTTTCGCTTTTTCCAGGGGTTCTGGGGTTGCGTACCAACCGTCTTAGGGGGTGGCATCATCGCCGATGTTATTGAGGTAGAAAATCGCGGTAAAGCACTGAGTGGTTGGCAGCTTGGTCCCTTATTGGTATGCCCCAATTCATGCTGCATCAGACCTAGAATATCACGCAGTTAGGACTCTTACGAGCGGAATTCTGACGATTTACAGGGTCCTGTCATTGGCCCGGTTGCTGGGGGCTACATAGCTGAAACTCTGGGATGGCATTGGAGTTTCTGGGTAGTCGCAATCATTGTATGCAGAACGTGAAGAACATCTTTCATGACACTAACTAATATCTTCGTAGGAAGGCGTCTTGATAGTCGTCTGTCTGATACTATTGCCAGAGACGTATGCACCCGTGTTGCTTGAGCGCAAGGCTTCGCGCCTGCGGAAAGAGACAGGCAACCCCTATCTCCGGTCTAAGCTCGATAGTAGAAAGTCCCCAAAGACCATCTTCAAGATGGCTCTGACCCGTCCGCTAAAACTCTTGTTCCAGTCCCCAATTATTGTCATGCTAGCCTTCACAGTTTCTATCGTTTATGGCTACTTGTACCTCCTTTTTACTACTTTTACCAATGTCTTCGTCAACCAATACGGCTTCAGCACTGGTTCTTCGGGCCTTGCATATCTTGGGCTTGGATTCGGCTTTGTCGCCGGCCTCGTTTTCATCGGGCTGGTCTCGGACCGGCTGGTCATAAGGATGACAGCCAAGCACGATGTGCGAAAGCCCGAATATCGCTTACCCCCAATGGCCGTAGGGGCCTTCAGTGTCCCTGCCGGTCTCTTGTGGTACGGTTGGACGGCACAATATCACGTTCACTTCATTGTGCCTATCATCGGAAGCGCATTTGTCGGCTTCGGTGTTTTGGTCATATTTCTGCCAGTACAGGCCTACCTGATCGATGCATTCACCGTCTATGCAGCTAGCGCGAGCGCTACCAACACTGTCGTCCGCTCGGTGTTTGGTGCCTTGGTTCCGCTTGCTGGACCGCCTCTGTACGGACGATTAGGCCTGGGCTGGGGCAATACTGTATTGGCATTCATTGCTTTGGCCACCGTTCCCGTCCCCCTTTTGCTAATTCGATATGGAGAGAAAATCAGGATGTCGCCGAAGTTTCAACTAGAGCTGTGACGAACGGTCCGATAAGACTTGTCACGTAAAAACGACGCCGTTATTACCGTGTGGTAATGTTATCATCTACTTTAAAGACCTGATCTCACTTCGTGGTATCAAGCTGTCGCGGTGGACCGACCGCTGAGTTCAACCTGCAAGGAACAAAACAGTTAATACATCTCGTGTACTATTTTAAAGCGGTGCATCGCCCAAGTTATTTTTATGGCAGGGATTCTGCATCTTGACTATCTTAAACTCCAAGAAATATTGTCACCCTAAACTTCCTTGCTTAGGAGCCAACCTCCATGTTGGAGTCTCTGAAATATCCTGTCGGGATCAAATGCTTCGCTGATGCTCAATAGTCTCTGAAAGCTCTCTCGACCGTAACTAGATAGAACATTTTGCCCTTCGTAAGCATCATTCATAAACCTGTAGGCGATGACAGAATTGTGACGAGACGAAGCCTGGGCGATATCTTCGCCTATGCTCCTGACCAGATCAAATGCAGCAGCATCATCCTCTGGAGATTGCCACTGCATGTCGACGTGAACCCCTATTCCTTAACGTATCAGATATTGCAAGCACTTAATTTCGGTCTGTCACATACAATCCTGGTCCACGGGCGCTAGATTTAGAGGAGTATTTGATGATGCCCTCGCGGCTATCGCGGAGATGGGCTGTGCTCCGTAGTTGATGGCCCACCCGGCAGCCAATGCTTTTTCGGCGTGCATGACGAAGGATTGGAACGAGTCTTGGTATGTCGAGTTTTCCACTTTATGTGGCAGTGAAACAACATAATGTCTTATCGTTAAGACCACGTCAGCTCGGTAAATACGGTACAAAGAGGGCTTGGATAGATCTACCTCAATGGTACCGTGCCGGGCTCAGGGTATTGCGGCGAACTGAAACCCATTGACAGATCGTAGATTGTCCCTATAGTCGAGTTGATCATGGTCCCAGCTGGAGGTATAGCAAAAAAGGGATCGAAAATAGAGGGCGACGGAACAGGGTCAAGATAAACAAATCCGACGAACGATTGAGGAGCAGACCTGTTTGGCGAAAGGCCAAAGACAATGTTGGCATTAGGATCTTTAGAGGCTAGTTCTTGATATGAGACGAGGGCGTTCACAAGAGCTTGATTTTGGTCAGCAGCGTAGAGTCTTGCTTCGAACCAGACCTTGTCGATGGGCAGAGTCTTGTAAGTGAAAGACGTGACGATGCCAAAATTGTTTGCCCCTCCCCTCAAGGCCCAAATAAGATCCGGGTGCTGCTTTTCACTGACGTGGATAACTGTCGAGTTAGCTAGCACGACTTGTGCCTCGATTAGGGAGGCTGCTGTGGCCCCAGCGATACTTGTGAGCCACCCAATACCGCCGCCCAGGGTCTGACCACCTACACCCGGATCTGGGCTTCTGCCGCCGTTAACGGAGACCCCTGAGCCGCTCACTATAGTCCCATCAGCTCAGCGATGTGTAACCCCCTGGCGAGGGAAGGGGAAGCATGTGATGACGAAGCTCATTGTTAGGGTTACGGCTCTCATCAAGCGGGCAGATTTATCGGTTGCAGCGTTGGTATGACATACAAGTTTCGTGAACGTGACCCCATCTAGAGCCTGCCCCAACCGTGACCTGGGTTTTCTCTTTGTCTAAAGATATCTTATTAAGGTTGACCAAGTCGATGAGGAGTCCCTCCTGACCGACAGAACTGTGACCAATGTTGAAATTATGACCTCCAGATCGGACAGAGAAGGTTGCTTGCGTGGAAGTGATGATAGCAAGTGCTTTAGCGACATCATCAACGTCCGCGGGACTGAATATACATGCTGGACGCTGCCAGCAGTTATCTGACCTGAAGGTTCTTAGCAATCCTCCTTGACGGTTATCGAGGACCAATATCTAAGTAGCTAGGTATTACCAATACGACTGAGTGCTGGCAATGTAAGTTGAAGATTGAGGGCCGATGTACTGGGGTATCGTAGCATTTTCCCGGAGGTTCTTTCTCAAAGTGGCAGACTTGAGGGCTTCACAAGCCCGCATCGTGCCAGAGGTACGTTCAATCTCATTGGACAAGGCTCGATTCTCATGAGCTATGGGAGGATTTGGATGGCTGAAGGTACCCAAAACGGAATCACAAAAACCGAGAAGTAGGGTGAATCCAGGGAAGTGCATGGCTAATGATACGGGAGGGTCTCTCTGAGCATAGATGCGAGGAACTGACAAACGAATTTAGGCAGCATCAACGATATGAGCTGTCGCCTACCTTTATATACTTAGTTGTATCAGATCATTGTCGGACACTTGTCTCCATTCGCTCGGAAGTCTCCATTATGAAAACTCGAGGACTCTGACAGGTGTAGACACTGAATACAACGTTCGGAAGCACTTTGACAAATTCAAGAGAACTAAGCTGCAGGATCGATACACAGCCATATTTAGTATCCAAATTACGACCATCTTCAAATTGTGGGTGCTCCCTAGCGTCAGAAAAGGAGAATGATAGTCGCAGTACCCGGCAGACCAAAGGGCTATGAAATTGAGTGTCTTACCTTGCACATTAGAAGCAACCTACGCTAGACTTTGAAAGGTCCCAAGACAACATAAATTATTAATCAATGAAATTGTTATCGTCCCATTTGATAATAAGTTAGACGAGCTTGGCATAGAGTCCTGACATCAGCTTATTGATAAGTACGCTGTCGCTGAGCGAGCTGAAGAGGTATAGGTACTGTATCAATAACCATCGAAACCAACATTATCTGAGCTGTAGTGATACTTGCTTGCTTGATACAGTGTGGTATTTTGTGACACATCTTATCGAATTACCCGTTTGAGTCCTTTATAGAGGCACACTAAGCACTGACCCTGTTGTATCCCCTAAACTCGTACGTCATTCGTCTTTCATTTCTTACCAAAAATTGTTTGTCTTTACAAACGAAAGTACGACTTCCCCTCCTCAAGCAAGTTTCCTTTCTTCCCTATCCGTGAGTCTTGAGAGAAATCATCAAATAGCGATTTCCTTTGCACTCGCGCGACCCTTTTATTTTTTGGAATTAACGTGTCCGATTGTGACATTGCGACTGCAATGGCGTCTGGAAAAATTGACTGGCTGCCTCTCCTCGGCACCGGGGCACTCATGCTTCTGGTGGCCTTCGTCGGCCGGTTCTTGTATCGAGGCTTTTGCATCAGAAACATGATATACAGGATGAAGAAACAGGGTGTTGTATGTCGCTTGAGTCCGTTTACCTCTTCTTCACTTTTCTAGTTATATTGACTAACAGAGAACACTGCATAGCCAATCATGGAGCCGTACTCATTGCTCTTCGGCCACCTCGGAGCCCTGAAGAGTATCAAAGATAGCTTACCCAAGGATGCGCACCCGTTATACACCAATCTCATCATTGTGAGAGACTGGAAAAAGTATTTTCCCACCGCACCTTCCTGTCCACCTGTGGTCTATCTCGACCTCTGGCCCTACTTCCCTCAGGTTTTCTTACTGCTCGTCTCCCCTGAATCCTGTTCTCAGGTGACGCAAGAAAGACCTCAGATGAGACATCCAATGTTCAAATGGGGGTTGTCTCCTGTGACGGATGGGAGAGACCTCATTAGCATGTCGTGTGACAGCCTGTCTACACACAAACTGTGGCGTTCACGACTGAGCCCCGGTCTGTCTTTACGAGGGTTGCTTTCAAATATCACCCCAGTGTTGGAAGAGGTTGAGATTTTTGCGAATGGTCTCAAATCCCTAGCTGGAAATGATGGCCAATGGGGCGAGATCTTCCCTATCTATGAGAAAACAATGAGTCTCACCTACGATATAATCGCGCGGGTAGCCCTGTGAGACTTGTTTTCCTTCAACGTCACCAAATCTAGACGATAAACTGATCACTTCGAGTAGAGACCTTCGCTTGCACGAACAAACCAGGGGACGTGGGACCTTCATGAAGGCATTCTATAACCTCACTGCGCTAGCTAAGTTCAACAGCTTGAAGAATCGGATCGAAAGGTTCACCCCGGAGTATCGCAAGACCCTCGCAACGAACTCCAAAATTCTGCGTGATGCGATTCTTCCCCGCATCCAAAATCGATTTGGACTGCCACCAGACACGAAGAATTTCACGGTGATCGACTATGCCCTCGAGGATGTTGTAGGTCTAGCCCAAAGTGAAACTGTACCGAAACTTGATCGAGCACTTCTAGAGACTCTCATCTCCCAGACCAAGTTCATATTCTTTGCTGGGGGCGATGTAGTTGGGATGACACTGTGAGTTTACACCTACTTCGCATGACCAACAATGCCAATTGCCGATGAAGACGGTCCACTGACCCGTCCTAAAAGCGCGTGGGTGTTTTACGAGATAAAGAGATATCCAGCTGTCATGAAAGAGTTAAGGGCTGAACATGACAAGATATTTGGAACTGATGTGACTACTGTTGGAGACGACTTGAGAAAACAGCCGTACAAGCTGAATGAACTACGGTATACAAATGCGGTTGTGAAAGAGACCCTCCGGCTTCACAGCCCGAGCCAAAGTCTTCGGCAAGCTAGCTCTGACTTCAACATTGTAATAGATGGGGTGACTTATTCAACAGAGTACTCTCTTATGCAAACCAGTGCCGGGACAATACACAGGCGCGAGGACATCTTCCCTCGTCCGACCGAGTTCTTGCCTGAAAGATTCCTTGTCCCAGAGGAACATCCACTTCATCCCCCGAAAAATGCCTACCGACCCTTCGAAATGGGTAGCATGCGCTGCATTGGTGATGAGTTGGCATTGATTGAAATGCGGCTGGCTTTATTGTACACTGTACGCGAGCTCGATTTTCAGTTTGATTGGGATGGATGGGATCGACTGCAGTATGTTCCGCCTCCTGCAGAGACATTATTGTGAACCTTGCTTACTGGATTTATCTAAAGGGGTCGAACAGGACCATCTCAAATGGTCTTCGGTGATCGGGGCTACGTGTCGGGAAGTGACGTAGGGAGCGTCAAGGACGGTCTCCCTGCGAGGATCAGACTCCGGAATTGACGCGTAAACATCGGGTAAGTAGTTCATTAATTAGGTGTGTTCGCAGCGCTGGTCACCGGAAATGCGAAATCAATGTATGTCTGGTAGCCTCGCGATTTTCCGTGATTATTTTAATTATCTGCGGTTTATAGAGAGCAGAAGATAGGCGGCAAAGTAGAAAGTATAAACGAATTGTCTCACACTGTGAGATTAGGTACATAAGAAACTTCCTCCAAGTCCTGTCTCATTCCCTTAGAAAATGGATCGGTAGGCTGTCGTGGCACATTGCCTAATGCATCCAGCGACGCGCGCAGCCAACACCTGCGATGATACTCGCGAAATCATCTGTGTGAGGGAAGCTGATATGTCTTGATGTTGCTGCCGCCCGTTGGTCGCGAATACGAATGGTCTCAACCCAATGTGGGGTTTTCGAGGGCATCATATTAGAGTACCAGGTTGAAGTCAACGCCGTTTGCATGTTTTTGGTGGATGCATGAAAGACGCCACGCCACCTTGTATATATTGCATCCGCCCGACGTCGTATTTTCTTGAGGAGAAATCACGGATGCGATTGGGGAAACGCACCCCGGGGCCAAGACATGCGGTGCTTCCCCCTCAAAACTTTTCTTTCACAGCATATACTGTTATCGTCATCATCTTTGTCCTTTTTAGCGATCTGGTGTGACCTACGTTGATATGACGTCCAACCATCTATCGCGTCAGGCGAGTGAGGGTGCCCGCGTATTTCGGAACCCGGGATATCCGAGTAGAGCCGCATAGTACTCTCTGCCTTGCACTGCCTGCAAGTGCCCTTGTTAGTAGGTAGGCTTCATGAGTTCCATTGGGGGCGAAGTAGAGACGGAAACTGTCGGGGCCATCTTCAAGGACAATGCTCCCCAAACTAAGCTGGTGACCCCTTGCTTACCCCCAATGGATCACCGCACCCGCGGATCGATGGGCGGAAGACTCAAGTGCCGAAAAGCCTCATGCTGTTGATGACGAGATTGGTTGGATGTAGGGGCCTGTATCTTAGATATGCAGCTGGCCAGGCAGCCCAACACGCCCGCATGCCCTTCCTTCGGGAGGCTGGAGGCTGCAACGCAGCGAGCAAGTAGGACAATAACGGTTCGCCTATCTTAACCTCACCGGCGCTATCTGCGGCGTTTTACCACTTCGATGCACACTCTTCTGCTCCTGTGGCGTTGTTATTAGCCTCGCCGTCCACATTATTGGTTCTCTCTGGCACATTGCAATTGAGGTCTCATCTTCGTGTACAACATGACCTCGTAACCTGCGCTTCGCTCTTCTAATATCGACCATGCAAGTTAATTTTAACAGCCTTACGAGTCCTTTTACCAGCATTATCAATTTTGGCCTAGAGGTAGGCCTTTGAGGCCTTTAATTACGCGATTTCGGTGATAGCATTATCTAGGACTTTGGCGGCCTTGGCAGAAGGGCCACTCGGTTTGATTCTGCTCGAAGACTAATGTATACCCAAGACCTCTTCGTGTATCGGTGTTACACGCGCTGAACGCGCTAAACACTCTAGTTCGTTGAGACATCTATTGAGACTGTCTCGCGTATCCAGAAATGAAGCTACTCAGCCCTCGCTAATCCGAGACATATTGGCGGACCCCGGAGGTTAGGAAGCCCGAACCAATCATATAGACTCAAGGACAGCCACCATGCTCGGCGCAATCCCTGATGGGAGGTATGGACTTTTGCAGCCATAACAGAGTATTGTATTCAGAATAGAGACAATAACTCAGTTCCAAGCCCTGACACCAGCCCTTGTTATAGTCTCTCTATTCTCCAAATTGTTTGAGGATTGTCTAATAATAAGACTAATGATATGAGATAGCCACATTCCCGGAAAAGCGCAAAAAGAGGAATAAAGAAGAGTGAGATCGTAAAAGCTACTACTCTATATGCATTTGAATCTCCGTTGCACTATTCGATATGCTTGCTTTATCTTGTGCACTATTGGTTCGAGAGGCAGCAAGCTCGATTTGGTCAGCAGAACCAGTGGACCGCAAGTAGCCCCTACTCGAACCTTTGGTGGCACGAGAATTGGGGGGATGCGGTGACTGAAACTGCTGAATTAAACCAGGGATCATGGGCAGAGAACCACAGAGCACCAACGTTGCTGGTTCAATGATGATAAAGAAGTAGCCAGGGTATAGCGAATCTGTGAGATTGGACGTCTGTTAGATCACTCGACTCGCCTCTTGAAATCTACAATCATGAAGGCAGCTTACAGGTAGTGTCATACGGGGAGCCGCCCAAGCTCCCAACCTGGTAAGGGATCCGAATAATGCTTATTATCGTGGAGCTGTTCGCCATTGCGTCAGTATATTGCCTTCGCAGAGGAACTCTGCGTGAAATATAGATTGACTCACAACACGCCGACAAGAAGCACAGCACTGATCTGAAGCTTCTTCCGGAGGCCGCAGTTTAGCTTCCAGATCAGGGGTTGTGGAAGAGCAAGAATTGCCACGTCTATCACTATATTGATGACTGCTAGTACGATTGTCGTCGTCTGGCTTGGGAAACATTGATAAGGGTCGCCCCATACGGTAGTGAGGGGCCGGCACTCGAGGAAGATGACGAGTATGGTGGCAGTGTACCAGCATAAAACGACTACGGAGAGGATCAAAACCATTGTCTTGAATCGCCGGTTTATGAAAGTGAATATGCGCGTAAAGAGTGCAAGAATGGCTAGTTTCCCCATACAAAGAGATGTGCCATACGAAACACTAAGTGCGAGTTCAGTCTGCCTCATGAGAATCGGTCAGTGTTACGACGGGCCTCGAGGACATAGGTAGAAAAGTCATTCGTATCTTTGAGGCGCTGGTAGTACCTTTCCTATCGTGACCAAAGCATTAGGGTCCTCTTTCAAGACCGCAATGAGATGCCTCCCTATCCCATAATGTGCAGCTGTTATGATCATAATGGTCAGCGTCGCTGCGTACGGGTCACTGAACAGGGAGGTTGCTGGGCGCACACAGGGAGGTAGCGACACTGAGTACAATCAGTGATATCTAGTATAGTCCATCAGATATTATCTCTGGTAAGTTCTAGAGCGACGGTCGCAGATGACTTACCACCGATGCCAATGCGAAACCGTCGTCGAGCCCGAAATGGGCAGCTGTCACATATCGCGCAGCGACTCGAAGCAGGAACGTGATCAAAGCCACGGCTGCGAAAATAGTCGATACGGCAATGATTGCAGGCGACTCATTCTCGCTCAGATGGGCTTCTTGGTATTGTATTTCACTCGGAGGAAGGCTAGCCATTTCGGAAATTTCGACACAGGGTCACGATCGGTCGAATCGGCGGAGGGGCGGAGAGAAACGTCCGGGGTATAGGAGGCGTGAAGATGGTTCTATTATATACCCAAGAAGCAAGTCTCTGGGCTCTTGAGAAGTATAGACACAGAAGGGAAAGAAGTTTGGACGTAGTCGACAGGAGGTGTTTCGTATCGCGATATTCATCCTCTAAGGGTTTACTCAGTTGGCAGTGATCGGCCATCATATTGGCAAGAAACTGTCACTAGGGAAGATTCCTTTCACAGCGGAGGGTAAGCACACATGGCGCACCCGGAAGAGACTGCAACCTAGAGCAGGGGTGAGCACTCATTTACATACTACATCTTAGCTTATGCAGATTTGTAGCACCCTACATACATAAGGTGTTACTTAACCTGATAGTCCCGTATGAGTTCGTTCCATACGATAAAAGAAGAAAACACAAAATACGCATCGTCTGAAAGCCGTAGACATGGAAATGAACTACGAGATTACTACTCGACACGTTCCACTTTGGCATTACCTCGTTGCTTCAATACCTTGGGGCTTTGCGGCTTTGGGGGCTGTGGCCGTGTTCTCATGGATCCGTGCCGAGTGCACCCGAGTGAAAGCTCCTCGAATCGGGAAACGATCATGGTTTCCAGGACTCGGAAAGACGTCGACGGACTTTACGACCGACAGTAAATTTCTGACGAAAACGGGCTTTGACGCCTACAAAGGATCTATGTACTGGCTGCAAACTGGCGAAATAGACAGACTGGTGTTGTCGAATCGGTATCTTAACGAGATACGGAGACTCCCCGACGCTTACCTCGATAGTAGGCTTGCTGTCGTAGAGAGAAACGGTGAGAGGTTGTTTCTTTCCTTGACGGCCTCAATCGATACTCTCTCCGATGGATTCCTTATATTATATCGATTTTGATATAGGTTACCAATGTACTCATAAACTATTGGAAGCTAACACCTTGGTCTTTGTATCTAGTGGGATGGTACAATGGTGTAGATATCATACTCAAGTCGACTACACACTTGGACGTCTGTCAATCGCAGCTTGTCCAAAACCTTGACTGTATCATGCGAGCTCAGATAAATGATATAGAAAATATATTCCGCCAGGAGATAGACATTCCGTTACAGTCATCACAAGGTTGGGCTTTTTGCTTTTATGAGATTTCACAGTCTCCCATCTAACTCGCTACTAGTCGTGCTAACTGGTGCCGTAGACGACAACTCTGTAAAGATTTCCGAAGTCGTTTTGAATCTCGTGAACCGCAGCGTCGCTCGGGTTCTAGTTGGCGATCCCCTCTGCAACGATGAGACATGGCTACGATCCAACTTGCAGTCGACAGTAAGTGTCGGAATGACGTGTCGGGATATTACGCGATTTCCGCGTATTCTTCGCCCTCTCATTTACCGCTGGCTACCAAGCCACAAGATATTGATGCAAAGCTTCGAGATTGCCAAAGAGAAACTCGTAGCAACGCTGCGTAACCGAGACGACAGCGAAAAGAACGCGAACGTTCTAAGGTGGCTGATAGATGCCAACGGGAAACAGGAGTTTAATCCTGATATCTCATTCTTGACTAACCAGATTCTGTTCCTTGGTACCGCCGCTACGAGATCAACTGCAGTCACCATCGTTAATGCGCTGCTCGACCTTGCTGCCTACCCTGAGCATCAAGCGACCCTTCGTGGCGAGATTAACGACGTATTGGCAATGAAGGAAGGTTGGAGCCTAGCTGCTATTCGCGAGATGAAGAAACTAGACAGCTTTCTGAAAGAATCTCAACGTCTCAACAACCATTTGCTACGTAAGTTTCGCCGAAAGACATTACCCGTGAGCTCCAGTACTAATCAGATCACAGTTTCTTTCAACCGAAAGGTACGCTTGTCATTTACGCTGTCGTCTGGCGTGAAGATTCCAGTCGGAACTTTCATATCTATGCCGGCATACTGGGCTGCGAGAGAGTCCGATGATCTTGCAGGGTTGGATGAGGTCTTTCGGCCCTGGCGCTGGTGTGAGCTCCGTGAGAGGGCAGAGAAACAAGGAGAGAGTCCCATTCCATATCTTGCTCGGACCCCAAACCAGAACAACCTTCATTGGGGCTATGGACGGAATGCCTGCCCAGGGCGCTTTCTTGCTGATGCAGAGGCTCAGTTGCTACTGGCCTGGATAGTGTGGAATTACGAAGTTAGACTACCGCCGGGTCAGACTAAACGGCCTGAAAACTTGTTCATTGGTGAGCGTGTTATTCCAGACCCGTCACAAATGCTCGTTCTCAAAAGATGTAGGACAAAACAACAAAGCTAGAGATAGTATTCCAACATCCGCGTCGTAAGCATTAATTTTAAGGCAAGTCTTTGTAGAAAGGTAGTAATCAGTTACTACTAACTTATCTGAGTTGTCTTAGCCGAAAGATTTACGACCCCTTGGTAAGTCTCAGCTTTAGCGTTGTGAACAATGTAGAGAATGAAGCCGGTGGCTGTCGGATACATGACGATACGTCACTTTTCTTACCCGTGTTTACCCTTGATGCAGCGGCGCATACGTCGCAAGCATGTAGGCGCGTACCGTACTACCATTATTAGGTACTAGGACAGTTAGCAGAAGTATCTGCCCTGCTCCACTTAAGCTGCGTCAAGCAGCCTATAGCTCTTTGTCTTTAAAAAAAAAAGAATTTAAAAAGAAAATACCTACCTACCTAGGTAAGTAATTATAGGTAAAGTAAAGCAAGTAAATCATTGTTATGTTGGAGTGGATACCGGCTCGGCTAAACTACTAGCCCGATGAGCCTATATATATTACGATTTTTTTATTTGTTTTATACTAGCTAGCTTTTAAAACTTAGATTTTTTAAAAACTGTTTTTATAAGCTTTTCTAAAAAATATATTAGTTAACTTTTATATAACTAAGCGTTTATATACTTAAACGTAATAGTTATAAGCTTAGTTTGCTTAAAACTAATGCTTTATAAATATTTAAAACAATTAATTAAATATAGTTTTTAAGATTTTATTTTATTTTTTATAGCTTTATTTTTATACTTATATTTATTTAAACAATTATTTAATTATATTTTTATAAGCTTACTATAACTATTATGCTTAATATAAGCTTTAGTAATTTAATTGCTATAAATGTTATATTTTATAATTAATAAAACTATTTTAGCTAGTTTAATAAACTATAGTTTTATTGCATATTATATAAAATATAGCATTTAGTTAATTTTAATGTAGCAAATGCTAGCTATATGCTTAACAAAGTGCTTAAAGCACTTATAAAAGCTAATATTAAATGCGTTGCTAAAAAAAAAGCTTAAGCAGCTTAAGCTAATATAGCAATACTTGCATAGCTTAGCAATAAAGCAATTATAAAAGTTTTAAATAATTTGCTTTATATATATTTAGCTAAAACTTTGTTTTAAATAATTATTTTAAACTGCTATATAGTTATTTTTAAATAAGTTAATAAAACAGTAAACTTAATAATTATAAGCGTTGCTATTATAAAGCTTATAATTATTAACATAATTAATTTATAGTTTTTTATAAAAGCTTTAAAAGAACTTTTAGTACTTATAAAATTAACTATTTAAATTATAGCTTAAATAAAGTACTAAAAAATGTTTTAATAAGCTAAAAAAAAAAACATTAAGCTAAAAATATAATATGCTTTATAGCATTAAGCGTTTTTACAAACTAAAGTTTTAAATTTTTTAAATATTAAAGAAGTACTTATATTAATTAATTTTTTTAACGCTATAAAAGCTTATTTTGCTTAAAAGTAAGCTAATTATTAAATTATTAAACTTATAAAAAACAAAAAACTAAAAAGAAAACTTATTACTTTAAAGCAATATAAAAAGCTTTTTTTTTATATAGTTAATATTAAAATTATATAAAGCAAGCAAAAAAACGTTAGGCTTTATTTAATACTAAAAAGTAAAGCGTTAAACTAAACAAAAAAGCAGCTAAATAAGTTTTTAAATAAACATAAAAAGCTTAAAAAAAGCTAATTAAGTAACTAAAAACATTTATACTTTTATTTAGCAAAGCTTTTTTAAATATATTACTAATAGCTTTATATATATAAGTACTTCTAAAAAGCAGTTATAAGCTTTATTAATAAGCTAATTAAAAAAATAATACTTAAAATAATTAGTAAAATTAAAACATGCTATAGTTTTTTACGCTAGTTAAGCTTATATAATAAAATTAATACTAAAAACTAATACGTTTTATAAAAGTTTAAAAGCTAAAATTATTTAGCTAATAATTAATAGCTTAATTTAAATATAATATATACTATAATTAACTAAAAACTACTTTAAAAAATTTTTTTAAACTAAAAAGTATATATAACGCTTAAATATATATTTTATTTGCTTTATTATAGTACTATATTTAATAATTATAAAGCTTTATATATAATTAATAATAAAGATTTACTAATATTAAGTTTTTTTATATTAATTAAAAATAATAAAAGCATTAATGCAAAAACTACAAGCTTTTTTATTTTTAGTAAAAGTATAAAAATTATAAAAAATATATTAGCAAGCTTTTAAAGCAAAAATATAAAAATATTTATTTTAAAAAATGTTGCTTTAGTAAAAGGTTTCTATATAAATATAGTATTAAAAGCTTGCTTTTAAAAGCAAAAGATTTAGTATTGTAGTTTAAACTGCTTTTTGTGCTATAAAAAACTACGTTTAAACGTGCTTTTAAAACACTTTATTAAAAAAATAAACCTAGTTTTTTTTAAATATAAGCTTATTATATACTATTTAAATAAAGCTTTAATAATTAATACAATAAACTTACTTATAAAGATTTTATTAAATATAGTTAAAATAATTGTAGCATTATTTAAAAAGCGTTTTAAAAAGCTTTTAAAAGATTTTTTAAAGCTTAAAAATAACACTAAAAAACTATAGCATAAAAAAGCAAAGCATTTAAAACTTAAATTGCTAAAAGCTTTTATTTTATTTGCTAAAAATATAAAAATTAAAAGTATACAAAAAGTTAAATATAAAACTTATGCTAAAGTTTATACTAAGCATATTATATTTTAAAAACTTTTAAAAAAAAGCTTTATAAAGCTATTTTAAAAAGTTTATTAAAACTTATTTAATTACTTTAAAAAGTATAATAGCTTGTTTTAACTACTTATAATTAAAAACAAATATAATAAAATGATTTATATTTATACTTTAATTAATAAAATAGCTAAATTAATATTTAAAGCTTTTTAATAGTTTAAGCATTAAGTAATATACTAATACTAGCTTTTTATTTGCAAAATATACAGCAATAATAAAAAAGCAATAATTATACTTAGTAAAAATACTAAATTTTAGCGTTAAGCTAATAATAAAAAAATAAACTTAAAGCTAAAGCTTAAATATACTAAAAAGCTAATAAGCAAAAAAAAAAAAGCAAGTTAAAAAGTAATAACTAAAGCTTTAAAAATGCTACGTAATAAAAACTTATTAAAAAAGCTTTAATTAAAAGCTATTTATATAGTAATATAACTATATAATATAAGCTTTTTAAAAGCTTATAATTTTTATAGCTTATTTAAAGTACTTTTAAACTAGTTTAAGCAATATTTTAAATAGTATAACTTTAAAGTTTTTATAAATTTAGTAATAAACTTATAATTTAATTAAAATAATATATAAGCATATATTTATAAAGCTTATTTAATAAAGCATAATAAGCTAGCAAATTGCTATAAATAATCTTATAAAATAAATTAGTAAGCTTATATTAAATATTTAATAAGCTATAAAACTTTTAATATATATAAAGTATAAATACTTTAGCTAAATAAAGTTATTATTATATAAAACATACGCTTTAATAAAAGCTAATACTATAATAAAAAGCAGAAAAAACAAGCTTTACTAATTAATATTAACTAAATAAGCAAAATAACTATAGTTAAAAAAATTCTAAATAATTTTTTTAAAACAGTTAACATATAAAAAAAAGTTTAACTATTATAACATAAAATCTTTACTAATTATTTTAGTAGTACTAAAGTTAAGCTTAAACTTATTAATTATTTAGTTAGTAGCTTATTAAAAAAGCTTAAATTAAAAGTAAAAACATTTAAAAATTAGTTAAAAAATAGCTTACTTAATTTATTTAAAGATTAGCAAAATAAACTTGTAATTTTTTAAAAAACTTTTGTTTTAAATAAATAATTTAAAAAAAACAAAAGAAATATTTTTAGCTTAGCTAATATATATTGTATTACTTAGGACTAATAGCTTTAAAAAGCTATGCTAAAAGCTACTTAATTTTACACGTGGGAGCTTAGCTAATACTTAAAATAAAACGCTAAGCTTTTTTAAACAAAAAACTAAAAAGCTAACAATTAATTTAAAAGCAGCTAATTTATATAGCAATAAGCTATAGTTTTACTAAAAAGTACATTTAATTAAACTAAAAAAAATAGCTGCAAAATTGCTAAAAAAAAAAAAACTTAATTAAAAATACTATAATAATAAACAAGTAATAAAAACTATTAAAGCTAAATCTGCAAATTTTATTAGCTTAATAAAAACATAATTAAATAGCTTAATAATTTATGCATTTTAGTTAATAAATCAAAAAAAAGCTCCTAAAAGATTTAGCTAAAAACAAAAAAGCAAACTACTTAAAAATATTTGCTACTTTTAATACTAAAATATATAAAAAGCATAAAATTATTTTTTTATATAATTTTTATTAGTATGTTTTTTTGAATATTTTTTTGCTTAATTAGCTAAAAGCTATTTATAAAAGCAACTAAAAGCATTATATGTTATATGCTATATTTATAGCAGTAATAAACTAATATAAAACAAAAAAAATTAAAGCTATTTTTTAATAGCTTAGAATTTATTATAACGATTTTTTTAAGCTATTACTTAAAATATAAAAAGATTTTAATAAATATTTATTAAAAAATTAATTTAAAAAAAACGCTATTTAAAAAATTATAGCGCTAAAACAGCTTAAAGCAATAAAAGTTATTTTGTATATAAAAGCTAAATATAACTTTTTACTTTTAAAATAAATATTTACTTATAAATTTAATAAAAAAAGCTATTTTTAAGTTTATAAGTTTTAAATAATAATTTAAAAAAATCTTTAATATAATAAAACGCTTTAGTTAACTTATGTTATTATATTTATAGTAAAGACTTTTTAGCTTATAATAGCTATAGCTATATAGTTTAATTTAAAAATTAAGCAATTTAATGTTATTAGTACGTTTTTAAACATATTTAAAAAAAAAAAACAATTAGTAGCATATAAATTACTAAAAAGCTTTAAAAATAAAAGCAATATAACTTTATTAAAAAAAGCTTTATATAAACTTAAAAACTTATTGTTATTATAATATAAAAAGTTTATATATACTTTAAAAGCTTTAAAGCTAATTTTATTATTAAAAAAGCTTTGCTTGTTTTATTTAAAAAATTGCAAAATATATGTAATTTTTTATATAAACAACTTTTTAGTGCTATATTATTATAATTATTTAAATAAAGCTTAAAAAATAATTAAAAAAATTAAAAAAGCATATAAACTAAAAAAACAAAGCAATATTAGTTAATTTTTAAAAATTAAAGTAATAAAAAACTATAAAGCACAAAAAATTACTTTATTATATAACTAATATATTAAAAAAATTATTAAACGCTATAATTTAACAAATAATAGCTAGATTTTAGTTATATTACTGCTTTTTAAAAAGCTAGAAAAATATACTAAACAAGCTACTAAAGCTTAAATAAAAGCATTTTAAAAGCATATTAGCTTAATTCTTTATATTATAATTATGCTAAAGCTTAATATTACGTTTATAGTAGCTTAATTATTTAAATATTTAATTAATTTTAGCTAAAAACATTTTATTATAGCAAATTAAGCAATTTATTATTTATACTATACTAAATTTTTAAAGATTATATATAAGCACTTTAAAAAAAGCGTATAAGCATTATTTATTGCAAAAAATGCTTTTTTTAGTAATAATAAAAAAACAAAGCACTTATTACATAAGTATATTATGCTTTTATTTAGTAATATAATCGTATAAAAAGCTACTAAGCAAAATATAGTTTTTATATTAACTATAAAAGCTAAAATTAATGCTTTTAAGCTTATTAAAGTAAAAATTATAGCTTTAAAGCAGCTTTTTTAAAATATATAGCTTAAGTTTAACATAAAATAAACAATTTATTTAAATAATACTTAAGCAATTTATTTAATAATAAATAAAAGCAAACAAATTAATATTTAGCTATATTATATAAATATATAAAACTTATAAATTAAGCAAAAATATTAAAAAAAGTTATTTAAAGTAGTTTATTTATTAATTAGCTAAATATTAGCTAATAAGCTTATAAAAAACTTACTACAAGCTTAATATAAGCATTTTTATGTTTTTATTAATTTATAAAAAGCAAGTTATATATTAATTAATAGCTTAAAAAAAAAAAAAGCAACTTTTATTAAAGTAAAGCTTTTTAAAACTTAACTTAAAAAAGCTTTAATTATTTACTTATTTTTTTTATTTTTTTTAAAAAAAATAAAAAATTAAAAAAAAAAAAACTACTTTTTTAGCAGCGCTTAAACAGCTGCAATTTTTTTAAAAAAAAAAAAAAAAGCAGTAATAGTAGCAAAAGCAGCTAAAGAAAAAGCAGCAAAAACAAGCGTAAAAAAAGTAGCGCAAGCATTAGTAGCAGCAAAAGCAGCTTTAAACTTTTTTTTAAAAAAAAAAAAAAGTATTTAATAAATACTTTAAAAATGCAAGATTTTTTAATAAATTTAGTATAAAAGCTATAAAATAAAAGCAAACAAAGCATATTTAAAACTATTTTACTAACTTTTTTAAAAATACTGCTTATTAAATTTTGCATTAAACATATGCTTGCAAACATAACATATAATAGCTTATATAAAGCTTTAATTAATAATAGTTTATTTAAGCTTAAAAAACTATAAAATTACTTATAATAAGCAATAAATATGCTTAAAAGCATACTTATAGTATTATATGCTATATATAGCATTATAGCACTACAAGTTTTTATTATTACTAAAAATAACTTAAAAGCAGCTTTTATAAAGCTTAATATATAAGCTAGCATAAATAAAGCAAGTATAGCAAGCAAAAAAGCTTTATTAAAGCTATTAATGCTGCTTTATTAAAGCAGTAGTAATAGTAGCAATAGTAATAATAGCAGCAATAATATTAGCATTAATAGTAGCTTTAGTAATAATAGTATTAATAATAGCGCTTTTAGTAAAAAAAGCAAAAAGCTTTTTATTTTTAAAAAATAAAAAAAAAAAGCTGCTTAATTATATTAATATAAGCTTATATATAGCTAAAACTTATTAGCTAAGCTTATTTATATAATAAAAATAAAAAAAGCAAAAAAAGCTATATTATTATTATTATTATTATTATTAGTAGTAATGCTAAATTATATAAACTAAAGCTTATTTATATTTATTTTTATTTATTTACAACTAAAAAATAGCTTTAAAAAGCTTAAAAAACTTACAAAAAAAAAAGCTTTATATAATAAATGCTATAAGCGCAAAATTAGCAAACAATTTTATTGTAAAAAGTATATAAAGCATAAAAACATATAAAAATTACTTAAAACAAAGCTAAAGAAAAAAAAAAAAAAAAAAAAAAAATAACTAAATATAATATATTTGCTATATAGCTAAAAAGCATAAAAAATATAAGCAATAAATAGTAATTATTACTTTAATATTTATTAAAAAGCATTTAAACGCTGTTTTAAAGCATTAATAACATTAATAATAGTATGTTTATTTATTTACTTATTTATAAAAGCATATATATATATATTTATAGCTTTTATATATAGCATAATTATATTATAGTAAGCTATATTATAATACTAACGTTTGTTTATATATACTTAATATTTTTTTATATATATAAAACTAGTATAGCTTTATAACTATTATTACTTATAAAGCTAAAAAATATATTATATTAAAATAAATATTAGCTTAGCTAAACTATTAGCTTAATAAGCTTATATATATTATGATCTTTTTATTTGTTTTATACTAGCTAGCTTTTAAAACTTAGATCTTTTAAAGACTGTTCCTATGAGCTCTTCTGGAGAGTGCACTAATTAACTTCCATATAACTAAGCGTTTACACACCTAAACGCGACAATCATCATCCAAAGGTACAGGACCTATATATCTACGTTAACAGCTCCCAGTCTGACCCACCGCTAAATCCAACACCACGATCTTAAATCCATTGCTTTTTCACAGTGTGCCTATATATCGGCACCCAATCTCTGACGTGCTTACAAGAGGATATAATATTACACATTTGTTTATCTTGCAAGATTCCCATCATGGCCCCTGAAATGATCTTCGGAACTGCAAGCTTCGGCATGGAAATGACCGCATTTCAAGATGTCGAATCCGTGACGTCAATTCTGAAAACCGTACGAGAGCTTGGGATCACTCGTCTCGACACGGGGGCACGTTACCCGCCGTTGCACCCTGGGAGATCCGAAGAACTCATAGGGGAAGCAAAGCCCATTAGTGACGACTTCATCGTTGACACCAAAGTCTTTACTGATACAAAGACGGATGGGAGTGGTGATTTGACCCCGGAGGCGATCTCCAAGTCGGCGAATGCCAGCCTTCACAGGCTCCAACGACCTGAAGGAGTACGATGCTCCCTTGTGCTTGACCCAAGCCTTGCGATGCTTCCTGTGATTAATCCTTATGATAGGTTAACGTTCTCTACATCCACCGGATGGATCCCGCAACCCCTCTTACCGACCAGATCCGCGGGTTTGCCGAGCAGGTCACAAAGGGCACATGCCGCGCTGTAAGCTAATCTGAACATATTTATCAGAGCCACATACGTCATATGGCTAACGGTGTGCATTTTGGCAACGGCACTGTAGTGGGGGGTCTCTAATGTATCGCCTCCAATCTTGACACAGATGTTAGAGCTGTGCGAAACACATGCATGGCCCAAGCCAAGCTGGTACCAAGGCACGTACAATGTCATCTCGCGCGGGATGGAGACCAGTCTTCTCCCCATCCTTCGCCAGCATGGAATACGATTCGTTGCATTCTGGTAGGTGGTGTTACACACCCATTCCAAGTTGATTTATTGATAGGTTACTTTCTAGGGCGATGGCAAGTGGTTTCTTGACCGGCAACTACGTTAACGGTCACCATGCCGGTACCCGCTTAGGGGATGACAATCCACTAGGCAAACACTTGCAAAAAATGTATAATAGTGCAGATATACTAGACAGCACGAAGGAATTCGACCTTCAGTGTAGAGCGGAGGGGTTATCGCCCTTGGAAGTAGCAGTCCGCTGGATTTTCCACCATTCCAAACTAACAGACAACGATGGCGTTCTTCTTGGGGCAAGCAAGCAGCAGCAAATCGTTGAGACTGTTTCATTCGTCCGAAAGGGACCCTTGCCGCAGACAGTCTTGCCATTGGTGGAGCAGCTGTGGGAGGGCGTGAAGGGGAGTAGGAATGGAATCATTTGAGTCACTCCGTATGTAGGACGAGTTAAGGTGAGGGGCTTCTTGAGTGGTATTGTAGGCAATACAGTATATGATCAATTACGAACACGGTTTATGAGAATACTTGCAGCAACTGTGAAATTCTGCCGTGGCAAGGCTCTCAGTTCAATATCGGGACCGATCTGTTCGCAAATACTCGCCCCAACATTCCTCCCCCCGTTTCAAGAACTGCGGGAATATGACAACACCCATGCAGGCTACAGAATAACCAGAGATATGATTGGATCTACTGCTGTAGAGCGATTGGACATTGATGCATTTTTTAGCTCCGCCCCTGGAAGTAGGCCGGAGATACCTACTAAGCGTGCTAGACCCTGGACTTCTCTTCAGTTCACCGATGTTGCAGTCAAAAATACTAACGAAAAGGCCTGCAGCTTCCATTAGAGTGAGTGGGTGGGTAGCAGTGAAAAGGACTACATGGATTCTTAGTTGCCTGCCTCGGCATTCTTGTGCAACAATCAAGTTTAAATATAGATACGGATGTATCACATTACCAACTGCGTATACAGCTTATTGCAGTCACTTGCATCTTTGATTGATTCGCCATGTAATTTGTAATTATGTGCATCGGGGTTAACCTGTACCCAAGTGTAATGATATACCGGTACGTAAAACCTTTGGCACTAGATGTGAATTAGCCTAAGAAATGGTCGGGAGTTAGCATATTAGTACATGAAAATGAATTATTCACTTAGAATAATAATAATGGCCATATCATGATTAACCTTCAACTTTTACAAGTTGAGGCGCTTGTAAAGAGATGGCCTATGGCTATTATTGTTAGCTTAGGATTATTGCACCAGAGTAGTACCAGTTGAGTGCCAGGACCATATTGGCTGTAGCGCCATTGTATAGTTTGCTTTCTATTATAAATTCAATGAAGCTGGTAAAGGCGATAATAACGCTGAAAATTTGTAGTTGGTTGATGAAGAACATATACTCTCTCGTCTAAATTGTGTTGAAACAACGTTGCGACATTCTTATAAATGCTTGGCTGGTAACAATGATTGACATTATTTCTATTGCATCGGTCGTCATTCTAATCCTTGTGCTGTCTCTTTTGTTTAGCCACTCAAAGCGTTGGTGGCAGGCCGATGCTATTCCGCGCGTTGGGATAAGATCGTGGTGGTTCTCATCAGCCCAGGCAAAGCAAAACTTTGTTAATCATGGGAGGGACATCATTAGGGAAGGCTATTTCAAAGTACGTTCATGTCGAGCTATTGTAAGTGGCCATGATTTTGAAGTCAAGACTTACAGTTTATTCCGATAGTACAAGGAATCAATGTTCGTGGTCCAGACGACCGATATAGAACGTGTCGTGGTCGGTGTCAAATATGCCCGGGAACTCAATGCATATCCAGAATCAGTGCTGAGTACGAGAAAGGCAATGTCTAAAGTCAGTATAAAGCAGAATAGCTCACTTCAAAAAATAAGCAGTATGTATACGGGCGCTAATTCAAGTTTTGCCGTTGAACAGCGACACCTCGGAAAATATACCGCAGTGGATGTAATTCTCACGAGTACACTTCAAAACGATATATGCAGAGTCCAGTTAACTCAGAACCTAAGTACTCCATCGTCTGAATATAGAAAGTGTGAAGGCCGAACTGACAGAGTGATCGCAAGGCACCTTAGTACCTATCATGCGAGAGGAGGCCGTTTACTGGGTAACTCGTACTGTCATGGCCACCCAGCATGGTGAGGGTCTCCCTGCGCAAAACTCCATCCTCCACATTACAGCGGGAATATCATCGCGAGTTTTCATCGGCTTCCCCGCATGTCGGCATCCCAAGTGGATAGAAACCTCAATAGGATACACAAGGGATGTGTTTCGTGTCTCAACAGCTCTACAGGCATATCCCGAGTTTGTTCGACCGCTTGTCGTGCGTGTAAGTAGAAGATTCATCGGCAAGCCAGCGTATTCTAAGGAACTACATAAACCTTCTCACCAAGAACGTTTTCAACTTATCTAACATCTCTCACGCAGTGGCTCGATTGTACAAAACAGCTCGATGAGCGGCTGAGAACCGCGGAACTGTTCCTCAATCCAATTTTCGCGGGAAGGCTTACTGAAAGACTGCAAAAACAAACAAATGATAAAGCAAATCATGATCTGATTCAGTGGATGGTAGATGCCTGCTGTGGAGAAGACAGTGATCCGAGTGTCCTCACCAGAAAGATCATGTTCTTGACATTAGCTGCCATCCACACAACCACAATGAGTGTTACGCACGCAATATTCGACCTCTGCGCTATGCCTTATTATATAGAGCATTTGCGCCAGGAGATCTCGGAAGTTACGAGTAAACATGGTTGGAGTCTGTTAGCAATCAATGATTTCAAGCTCCTGGATAGTTTCGTGAAAGAATCGCAACGGGTTAATCATCCAGGACTTCGTGAGTATTCCCTCGGGCACGCAATTATACTGCCCAAGAGAGAAATCACACACTTTCCTAACGATAGACAGTTTCATTCAACCGCAAAGTGCTGAAAACCTTGTACCTTTCAGACGGGAGGAGACTCCCGGCCGGTACGTTTATCTCGATGCCAACGGAAGCAGTCGCTCATGACCCAGTCATGTATTCCAACCCCGACACTTTCGACGGGTACAGGTATTATCATAGACGACAAGACTCTACGAGTGGATCTCAACAGCACCAGTTTTCGAGTATTGGGTCTAATAATCTGGCATTCGGCTATGGAAAATCCGCGTGCCCAGGGCGGTTTTTTGCGAGCGCGCAAATCAAAATGATCATTGCGACTATCATCATGTCCTATGACATCAGCTTTCCAAACAATTGTCTCGTAAGACCGCCCAATGTTTATTCGGGAGAGCGGATCGGTCCAAACCCTACCCAAACTGTTGTATTTACGCGAAGGGTTTGAGATCTCACGAAATCAAGACGGACGACGGATTCTGCCCTATCGGAACTAGATTGCGTCAGAAGGATCGTGTGCATATACAGGTCGACAGGACAGTAATCCTGTAGCGCAACCTTAGATGCTAAGAAAGAAAGAGTATTGTCAATCACAAGGCTGCATATAATTCATGTACATATTTGAAATCTCAGTTTATTCGCACGTTGTAGAGGAACTCTCGCTCTGTAAAAATGCAGGCTGACGTGGCAAAATCAGTGGTGATACGCCAAAGTTTCGGGCCTTTTCTAATGTCACCCAGTATAACTGCGTTCTTATCATGCATCATGGTGCTCGTGTCGTTTCCTTGCTGCCCTAGCGATGCTCAAAGCAATTAATTTTTCTGGGCACATACATTGCAACACCCAGTGTGCCACAGCAGACCAGCTCACAATTGATTGGATCAACTTGAAGGGTACAGAAGAAACACCAGCAGCCCGCCTTTTCACTGCAACTATCGCTTCGGCTTCCGGCACGATGTAGTGTGTATGCAATGCATCTAGATCGAAAAGAAGCCAGGCTGAGCTTTGGTCATGTTGGAAAAGACACTGTGTGTTGAGTTGAAAGCAATTGCATAGTTACCGAAGGAGCTTGAATGGAACAACGGTGCTATGCCTTCGGTCGTGATGTAGTGTGGAGGGATGTTCATATCCCTACTAAATTTCCTATACAGACTCCTAGCGCACAATCTGCGTTGCCTTGTTGTAATAACTTCAAGTTCCATTGCACAAGTATAGTTCAGCCAAAGTTTATACCCCTTTTGAAGCCAATAGAGCTACATGAGAAAGTAACTTAGTAATCATGACCGACACAGACATCCTGAATGTGCGACAATTGCTGTTTACGACCATGCAAAAAGCACTGGAAACCTTCGGTTTTCCCCTGCTTACCATTCTAACAAGTGCGATTATCTATTTTGCCCAGTTGAACCTAAGGGCAACGCCTTACAGAGCACCTATTGTTGGTTACAGATCGTGGGCTGAGCCAGGCTGGCTAGTTGGGCTTCGTTTCGTGCATGGAAGTAGGTTCATTATCAGAAATGCGTATAAAGAGGTGTGGCCCTCAGACAACATCAAATACGGTGAGGTTACAGAAGATTCTCACACTTAAGCAGTTCAAAGACTCTATGTTTCAGATTCGCCGGAATGATGCGGACATTCTCATCATCTCGAATAAATATGCTGAAGAACTTCGGAATTTACCCGAGGATAGAATCAGCCCGATTGATGCTCACATCAAGAATCTTCTTGGCCATGTGTCAACTACCGACATCCTGCTCAACACAAATTTGCACACTAGGATGTTGCAACAGAAATTAACTCCTTCACTATCGCTCTTGATGCCAGTAATGAAAGATGAGCTGGACTTCGCTCTCAGACTAGAGCTGCCCCAACACAGCAGTTAGTAGCACATAAATTGTTATCCAGATGGATTGACCCAATCAACCTAATCTTTCCAATTTTATGCAGATGAATGGGTATTGGTGTCTGTGTATGACATTCTCCTAAGACTCATCGCTCGGGTATCCGCGCGAATATTCATTGGGTATCCAGAATGCCGCAACGAAGAGTGGCTCTCAACCAGTATACACTATACAGAAAACGTTTTCAGGACAGTCATGACATTGCGCATGCTTCCACGCTACTGGCACTATGTCATTGCACCACTCCTACCATCCTACTGGCGCATTCATTCTAACTTAAAGGCCGCAAAGCGACTAATCGGCCCCCTCGTTCGGGAGCGAAAGCGGCGTAATACGACGGCCGATAGAAACCAGCATTCTGAACCAAAGCACGATCTTTTGCAGTGGATGCTAGACGGGGCGAACGAGCGAGAAGCAATTCCAGAAACTATGGCCCATATCCAGCTAGTAATCACTTTAGCTTCGATTCACACAACTACCATGGCTGCAACTCACGCTTTATACGACTTGTGTGCCTATCCCATGTACTTTGATCCACTCAGAGAAGAGCTGAATGAGACTCTCCATGAGACTGGAAGGTGGACCAAACCAACTCTGGCGAAATTGAGGAGAATGGACAGTTTTCTTAAAGAGTCGCAACGAATGAGCCCGCCAAGCCAGCGTGAGTTTATTTTAATCTTCGAGCTCGTGGGTTTCATATTATCGCTCAAGTCGTCATTGCTGACATTCCCAATTTTCCAGTGGCATTCAATCGTGTTGTGCGTGAAAAGCTCAAACTCTCAGATGGTACAGTCTTGCCAGTAGGCACACACTTTGCCATGGCATCAGATGCGGTTATGCACGACAAGTCAAAGCTCCCTGGAGATGCAGACCCATCAGATTTTGACGGCTTTAGGTATTTAAAATTACGGGAAGATCCTTCACACCCTGACAACATTCACCGCTACCAGTTTGCCACCACAGATAGCAACAACTTGCACTTCGGTCATGGTCGATATGGCTGTCCAGGTCGGTTCTTCGCGAGTAATGAAATAAAAATGATTTTAGGCCATCTACTGCTTGAATATGACTTCAAGTTCCCTCAAGGCCAGGGTAGGCCAGAAAACATGAGCGCAGATGAAAATATATTCCCTGACCCTAGTGGCCGAGTATTGCTACGCAGACGAACAAACAAAACTAAAAGATATGAATGAGACTTGGTTGTATTGTGTCTAAGTTGATTTATCAGAGAGCTCCCCTAAGCTATCTCGTGCGTCGATAGATGGTCCTGATGTATATTGTTAGCCAAACCATCTGAATGAATAAAAGGGGCAATAGTGTTCTCAGCCAATAGAGTCCAGGAAGAACGAATTGCAAATGTTACACTCAGGCCGACATACAGCCACCCATGCCAATTCGAATATTCTTGTGTGAGAGATGATTCGCCCTGTGATATTTCATCGCCAGCTCATCTGAAGCATTGAATTCGAATTGACCATCCTCATCATAGTGTTGCTTTCCAATCGCAGGGTACGAATAGCGTTTTGGTACCCAGGTACGTAGGAGTGAATGCTACCCTGGTGCAGTCTCCAGCATATATTATCGCTAATAACAATAGCCATAAGCTGCATGAGTGAGAAAATAAACTTATTAAGGCGTTATAGGTATATAATCACCTACATACGCATCCGTTTTCAAGGCCTCTTTGAAACCTGGATCGACCGCTTCAAAAATTGCGTCTCTTATCATATTATACCCAACCTGTCGTCGTTTACGTAACTATTTCGTTTTCTCATTAGCTCCGATGGCCTACAATGAATTCCAAGTTCTCAATCGTCGAGCTAAACAGCTGATCAAAAACCTAGTTGCCGATTTGAGCACTGAATATCAAGGATCAAGCTCCATGACACCCTCTGTCTACGATACTGCCTGGCTAGCCATGGTGCCCCGACCAAAGGGATTCCCGCAGTCATGGCTATTCCCCGACTGCTTTCAAGCAGTACTTGACTCTCAGTGCTCTGACGGAGGGTTTGGCACTCACACTGCACAGATAGATCGTATTCTCAACACAGCTGCCTCCTTATTAGCCTTGTGCAAGCACCGTGAAGTCGCTGACTATTGTTCTATCACCGATCTTAATGAAAGGATTCTAAAAGCTACTGGCCATCTTGAATTGCAGTTACAACTCTGGGATGTTTCATCAACGGCACATGTCGGTTTCGAGATCCTGGTTCCATCTCTCCTGGGAATGTTGCGCGATGAAGGGCTCGAGTTCAAGTTTCCTGGGTCTGGAATCCTGGCTCAATTGAATCGGCGCAAGATAGACAAGATACCTTTCGAAATATTGTATCTAGAACAATGTGTCACACTTGTACATTCGCTCGAGGCACTTATTGGACATCTGGATTTCGATAAAATTGGCCACCACATCCACAACGGGGCCATGCTGGCCTCGCCATCTTCGACGGCGGCTTATCTCATCCACAGCTCCACCTGGGACTATCGAGCCGAAGCATACCTTCGTCACGTAGCATCCCAAAACAAGCAACGAATGGTCCCTTCGGCGTTTCCTATTAGCATTTTCGAAGTCTCTTGGGTAAGTACCCGATATCCCAGCGGAAACCTATGTTGATTGGCTGTTTTCCAGGTACTATTCACTCTTGTTGACAACGGCTTCACAGTTGATGCTCTTGGTTTTGAACAGGTTTCTATTCTGGTAGAATTCCTTGAATACAATCTTAAGAAAAACTCTGGAGTCGTAGGCTTTGGTAAAACAACCCCAAACTTTGCATTAATCTTCATTCCGCTAATTTGATAAGCCCCTGATGTTGTCGCAGATGCTGACGACACCGCTAAAGCTATAGCAGCTTTGGCACTCCTGAATCGACTGATCGATTGTCAGAAGATGATCAAAATATTCGAAGGCTCTTCTCATTTTCTAACATACGCTTACGAGTCTGCTGAGTCCTTCAGTGCCAATTGTAACGTACTCATAGCTCTGACTCTCTCCCAAACTCCATCGCTCTATGCTGCACAAATTCTTAAAGCGCTGTCATTTCTCTGCGAAACATGGGATAAAGGGGAAATAAAAGACAAATGGGTATGCAATTCTGTATCGGTGTTGACACAAGATGTTTCGCTAACAGACAGACAGAATCTCGAACCCCAATATTCCATGATGCTCATGGCGAGGGCTCTCTGTGGTGTCTTGAAGCTGTGGGGAGCAGATCAGCTTCCCGAGCTGACGGCAAGCCAGGTTTTCTACAATATACCCCGCATCACACTGCAAATCTGCACACGCAGCCTCTCTTCACAGTCTTCTCAGGGCTGTTGGAAGGACTCCGCTGAGGTCTCGGCTTATGCAATATTGACATTACGGTGTCTTGCATCTCTGCCATGGATAACCCAATCTTTTGGCGACGATTTAGAGAGGGGTATCAAACTCGGCGTAGAGTTCTTGAAATCTCACCCACAGTCAGGGAGGAGCGCTGAGATAATTTGGATAGAAAAAGTCACTTACGGCTCACCACTTCTGTCTGAGACCTACTGTCTTTCCGCCCTGCAACACTGTGCTCAGCAGACCTGGGGCGAGAAGATTATAGATCTCGTTGAACTTTCTGAGAAACAACTGGAAACTTTCTCAGGTTTCTTCGCTCAACTGCCGCTCTTCACAATGGAGCCAAAATGGCGACTGCGTGCATCCACCGCAGAAGGAATGATGTTTTCAGGTTCCCTTCTGAGTTCTCCGGCAGCACTAGTCTTCGCGGATGACAGGGTCACGAGAAGTCATAAATACTTGCATTACATACCCATAACATGGACAGTTTGCAACAATGTTACGGCTTTTGGCATATCAACTCGAACAATGCTCGAGATGATGGCTATATCGATGCTGAATTTCCAAGTGGATCACTATCTTGAACAGATTGCGATTCAAAGAAACTCTAGAGCTGATTTGAGGGCGCTCCTCGAGATGACGAAGGAAATTTTTGACGAATTGACCCAGCTCCCACCGCACAACTCAACTGACGCCGGTAACCAAAAAGATGCCTATAGCAATTGCATAGAAGCGAGTCCAACCAATACCCGTAGTATACTCGTTGACTTCGATAATACCATCCGTCGGTTCACTTCTTACGTGTTGGCCCACCCAGCTATCACCTGCAGTCCTGATCACATTCAGCGAAAGGTCAAACTAGAGCTGTCAATCTTCCTCCAAGCTCATCTTGTCCACGAACAAGACAATCTGACTTTTCGATCAGATAATAAAGCATCCAAAGAAGCCCAGGTCTTTTCATCGGCTCGCAACTCGTTTCACAGGTGGGTTCGGACAACCTCTGCCGATCATACTAGCTGTCCATACTCTTTTGAGTTTTTTCGATGCCTGATCACACCGGCCGGAAAAGACTGTTTCGCGGGATGCTTACAAAGCTATCTAGCACAAGACGTGTGTAATCATCTGGCTTCAATGTGTCGAATCTATAACGACTATGGATCGATCTTGAGAGACCGCGCAGAGCAGAATCTCAACAGCAGCAACTTTCCCGAGTTTCACCAGTATGAGGGTGATAGCGAACATGGACACCAGTCAGCGAGGCTGGTTCCACCAAGTGATGATACTCTTCGTCAGAGATTGATGACGGTTGCACAGTATGAGCGAGAGTGCCTGGATATCGCGTTAAAGAAGCTGATGAACGGGGTTTCGTCAACTACATGGCGGGCGCTGCAAGTTTTCGTCAAAGTGACTGACCTATACGGTCAGATTTATATGGTGAAGGACATCAATGAGAGCCCGAAATCAAAGTAAACTTGGCTTCATTCCATAGTGAAAGGGGGGAAAGAAACTATGAGGGATAACTCCGCACCTAGAATTCAAAGAGATGGGTTATGCCTTATGGTTTTAGCTGGAGGTTTTCTGCGTTACGCAGTAATGAGAAGAGAAAACCTAACGTTAATGTTGAGATGAGTAGAACAAAGCTAAAAGACCAGTGTTAAATGTGCAACATATGTACTTAGGTATTATTGCGCTATAATTAATCTAATAGAGCTAGGGTTTTAAGACCTAGCCTATGATCTTTTAGCATATGCCTAACCATTAATCGTTAGTCAAACAGGTAATCTTCCCATATGTGGCCTAGCGGCTCGTAATCCAGCACCTTGGTCCAACACATCGGTAGCAGCTTATCCGAAGTCTTTGATACATGAGTACTTATGATGGCTCAGGGAGTCGAGGCTCTTTGATAGGTTAGAACGAAGCTTGGCATTTTACTGTTCGACTACTATGTTGTATCCTCCAATGGACAGGAGGCATAAATTTATTATAACGTATTAATCCAGATTCAGTTCGGCCTCAACTATCATGATTATAAGTATTACATCCCAAACTACGTCTTAGACAGTATGTACGTACTGGAACACGGAGAGTGATCCGATCCCTAAATTGGTTAATGGGGCCTCCTCTATATCTGAGACAGTTAGGTCCACCGACCCTAGCAAGCATTATTGGTGGAGTTTTTGTTTTGGATGGTTCCAAACCGAGAAAAAAAACAAATTCATCACAATTTATCGTCATCTCAAGTGAATAGGCAGTTACGCTGTTTGATGTATTACTATATAGTCGTAAGTTTCAAACATGGGAAAAAAAAAATTAAGAATATCGGATAGGAGAGATTGAATGCTCCAGCCACTCCGGGATCTATACAAGGTTCAACGGGAGTGTCTTGGTAGTCGGTGAAAAAAAGGAGGCCTACTGAAAAAGGATGGTAAGATATTGAAAGGGGCAGCAACCCTAGGAAGGTCCCGCGGATGGAGCAACAAGCTCTCCGCCATCCGGGAACATGACCGTTGTAATTGGAGGAATTTCTCCTCGACTGGGCATAGAAACCACGGAGAATAAGGTTTGTTTGACCTGTATTACTGCACAATACCTAGTGTAATATCGCAAACACATGGCAAAGGGTATAGAATGGTTTTGCTATAAAAAAAGCAGCTCACGCTGCCAAGATGCCAAACATTGGCAAGACACCTTACGTTGCACGGCGTTAGTTACCTTCCCAAGCCAATTGCCAAGTTTCTATCCCATTTGACGAACAAGATGACTCCCGTGTCGTCCGCCCTTCTCCTTGTTGCATTCGGGGCGAGCCGTGTGCTGTCAACCCCCGTTGCCGAGCCCCTAGTTCCTGCACCCGCCGTCACCCCGGCGCCCTCTCTGGACAACGCCCTGCAGAAGCGAGCGAGCTGCACTTTCTCAGGATCTAATGGCGCTTCTTCGGCCAGCAAGTCTCAGGCATCCTGCGCCACCATTGTGCTGTCCAACGTTGCTGTGCCGTCCGGCACCACTTTAGATCTCTCTGATCTCGAAGATGGCACTCATGTAAGATAAGACCACCTATGATCGGCAGAATAAACCTAACCACTCGAGCCTGTTTGTAGGTCATCTTCGAGGGGACAACGACCTGGGGATACAAGGAATGGTCCGGTCCTCTTCTCCAGATAAAGGGAAAGGACATCGCCATCTCGGGCGCGAGCGGTTCTGTTCTCGACCCCGACGGTTCTCGTTGGTGGGATGGGGAAGGCAGCAATGGCGGCGTGACGAAGCCCAAGTTCTTTTATGCTCACTCCTTAACAGGCTCCTCTTCCATCACGAACTTGAACATCAAGAATACGCCTGTCCAGGCCGTGAGTATCAACGGCTGTGAAGGCCTGACTGTGACTGACATGACCATTGATAATTCTGACGGAGACTCCGCTGGTGGTCATAACACGGATGCTTTCGACATTGGCGCTAGCTCTGACGTGACAATCACTGGGGCCACGGTGTACAACCAGGATGATTGTGTTGCTGTCAACTCCGGAACGGTAAGTTGGCTAATTCTATGGGGGATATCTGATTAGGCTAACATAAGGCATTGTAGGATATCACGTTCTCTGGAGGCCTATGCTCTGGTGGTCACGGGTTATCGATTGGCTCGGTTGGAGGGCGTGACGACAATACCGTTGAGAATGTCACTTTCAAGGATTCAACTGTGACTAAATCGGTAAATGGTACGAGTCTCACTCGCTCAGACCTTTTCCCACCTTTGCATCAACGAATGTGAACATGAACGCTAAGCCTTTAACATCCAGGCCTTCGTATCAAAGCTGTCGCAGGGGAAACTGGCACCATTAAGGGCGTCACGTATAGCGGCATAACCCTTTCAGATATCACAAAGTGAGTAATATTCTGTAGTCTGCAAATCCACAACATCTGGGAACGCGGGACGAACTCCTTTGCATATTTGAATTAACATTGCGCGCCTTATAGATATGGTATCCTTATCGAGCAAAACTATGATGGAGGTGACCTGCACGGAGACCCGACCACCGGCGTCCCGATCACCGACCTCACAATTTCAAACATCAGTGGCTCCGGTGGTGTTGAAAGCAGTGCCTACAACGTCGTCATTGTATGTGGGAGTGGTTCCTGCTCAGACTGGACTTGGTCTGGGGTCAGTGTCAGCGGTGGTAAAAGCTACGGGTCTTGCGAGAACGTCCCCAGCGTTGCTTCATGTTAGGAACTGGATTATTGAGGGATATCTAGAATATCAAAGACAGAGATCCAGGTGCCCTGAAGCAGGTGTAAATTGTTACTCTCAGGGGTGTTTGCTCTCTAATGTGCTGTTGGACCCCTAGGAGGTTCCTTATAGACAGAATTATATGGACAAGGGCGCAATGTTATTAGCCCCTAGGTCCTCCCGCAGTGGTCTGGGAGGAATCTGGCCTTTGTATTTCTAAATATTAAACTATACACAAACTACAGGTGATTTCTTACCCTTGATATCTGTAGCCTGTAACGAAAGAGATACATGTTGAGTGAGTCCTACATGTACCTACTATGTATAAGCTGTAGAATCGAACCCTGCTAACCCCACCAAGAGCGACGCGGGGAAAGCGGGGGAGGGGCAATACTCCCCCGCCTTTTGGTGCCGGGGAATGTGGGGTTAGCATGGACGCCATGCACGAGCTAATGCCTTAGGTACTAAGGTAGCTAACGCCTATTTGCTCCCCGTGGCAGTGGATACATATCGTCGAACGCAGCGAGCAGATAACAGGAGCAGAAGAAAGGGGCTAGGTTGAATCTCATTAGCGCTCGAATGTGCCGGGTTGCCGTATTTTTCTCCCGCATGCCCGAAGTCTAGGATCGTGGAGCGGATATTTAGATGCTTCACACTCAAAGCTAAGCATTCAAACACCACTGGACTAACCTATTCCACTCGGTCTTCAGGCTACGAACTTCGAAGCGTATAACAAACTGTAATCCTTTTTTTGTTTTTTTGAGGGCTACTATTCCCAGCACTAAATTAACTACAGCTCTAGATCCCTTAGGTCTCGACAACATCACGATGAAGGCAGTAAGATACTATGGTAAGGAAGATATTCGTATTGAGCAAGTTCCTGAGCCCACTGTCCGCCCAGGTCAAATCAAAGTGAGTCAGCAGGTCGACACCAGTGAACTAGGTCTTTGCTCAATTGATTCCCTAGATAGCTCCAGCTTTCGTGGGCCTCTGTGGAACAGATCTACACGAATATCTCGGTGGACCAAACTTCTGTCCCGCGAGCCGGCATCCGGTTACGGGCGAGACCATCCCCGTCACCCTTGGCCATGAGTTCTCCGGAGTCATAAAGGAAATCGGCCCTGGAGTCACGGGTTTCGAGATCGGCCAAGCATGTGCAGTCCAGCCCACCATCTTCTGTGGACACTGCGCAGCTTGTAAGAGCGACGCCGAGAACGTGTGCCATGTTGGTGGCTTCGTCGGACTCAGTGGGGGAGGCGGCGGGCTGAGCCAGGCTGTCTGTGTGAATGCAACACATGTGTTCCCTCTCCCCAAAGGCCTTGAGCTCGAGACTGGGGCTCTTGTCGAGCCGCTCTCTGTAGCTTGGCACGCACTCTCGGCCGCTCCCGAGATCAACCCTAATTCCATCGTCTTCATCATTGGAGGTGGCCCGATCGGCTTGGCCATGATCCTGTGTTTGAAGGCGAAAGGCGTCGAGACCATTATTGTGTCAGAAATTGCCGCTTCCCGACAGAACTTTGCAAGGCAGTTTGGCGCGACGCAGGTTGTGAATCCTCTAAACGATGATGTTACGAAGGTAGTACAAACTGTGAGCAACGGGAGGGGCGCAGATGTGGCTTTCGACTGCGCTGGAGTCCCTGCTAGGTAGGTTTCAACTTAATAGAACTTCCGTTATGGAGGATTGTCTTATAAGTCTTTAGCATCAAGAGCGCGTGCACAGCTGTCAAGACCAAGGGAACCGTGGTTAACGTAGCCATCTGGGAAAAAGAAATTCTATTTAACCCAAATTGGGTGACGTGGAAAGAGAGCACGTACAAGTCTGTTCTCGGATACCGAAAAAGGGATTTTGAAGAGGTCATCGAGAATTTAAGGACAGGTGAGAAAAGTCATGCAGAGTTATTTGTATTATTGCTGACATTCTTCGAGGCGCTATCAAACCAAACGGCATGATCACTGCAAAGATCAACTTTGAGAACGTTGTTCAGGATGGTATCGAGAGACTTATTTCAGATAAAGATAATCATGTGAAGATCCTTGTTGATATAAACGCTATGTAGTTTATGTGCAGTGGGAAGAGGGTAAGGATAGCCCTATACATAGACAAAACTCGATTTGAAAGTATATTTACATAGCCGGCTAGCGTAGGACACGGCCACAATCGTCGTATCCATTACGTACATCGACATCTATACCCTATCCCGGGTGCTTCCATGCTTGGTAGGCAATCCAGGTCTGGACTGAGCTTAAGATCAAAGCAAGAATATCTATCAAGACTGCGAAGAGCACACCTATCAGCGTCGCTAGCATCACTACGGAAAATATGTCAGCAGGTGATCTGTACTATATCGCATCCACGATTTATCTTGTTGCTCTTGAACTATACCGTCATTCTACGGTACTGCTTATAGTTCATGATGGGATGCAGCTGAGGTAACTTACTGTATCTTGCACCGCTTCGCCGTTGCATCTGTTTTTCTAGCCACGTCCGCGGCTGGGGGTTTCGTAATCCTTGGAAAAGCTCCTTAAGCTGATTAGCAAGATAAATGTACGAGGCGTTCTCTTCCCCAGCATTGCACACGGTGCTAAGTTCGAACTTATCAGTCTCGGGATCAAAGGAGTAGTCGCTATTGGAAATCGGAGATCTCAACAATCTTCTCGACTTCACATCACTTAGGGAAAACAGAATACGCTACATTGAATCTAAAATCTCTAGTAACAACTGTTTCGGGAGTAGGTCTCTGCAATTGATTAGGTTGCTGGGTCTATTGTGTCATGGATATAGCCACATACAAATACGAGGAGTTCTTCGCTCTCAGGTTCTCCTTAAGGAAAGAATCATAATGGAATACATGAAGCTCTCTGTGTCGAAGATCTAGACGCAAATGATCCCGGATATCATGTGTCGGATAGAACTTTAAGTTGAGGTGTTTCATAAGCTTCGTGGTCCTTAGTTGAGTTTTTCTTGCGTAGAGGGTCTCATTCTGGCCATATCGACTCGGCCATGCCGGGTGACTCTGGGTGGTGAATAGGTCTTGTAGATACTTGTTAAAAGGAACCTGATCTCCCCAAAATGGCCGGGAATTTCCCTCCTCCAATCGCCCTGGTGAATAGTGCAAGCTGGAACAGTCTATCATGCAAACAATTTTCACAATTAGAGCTGTTGCATCCATCGAGAGCTTGTGATCCACAGGCACCAACGAGGAGGCAGAGATGAGTTCAGAGAGTTCAACACGGGTAAGTTCGGGATGATGTGTGAGGAGCGATATGGCTTTCCATATATCTCCGTGAGTCTTAAAGGGATAACTTTCAGAAGTAGCTCATCAGAGTAATCAAGTACAACTGCTTTGTAGAATTGTAGATACCGCTTTGATCGAGTGTTGTGGGATTGAAAAATGCTGGATTGGCATCTCCTGCTGGCCTTGCAGCCGTCACAGCACTGCCACGACCATACCAAACCGACGACAACGCTGTCATCAAACTTGTCGATGGAAACGCTCGCCATGAATTTGTATATCGGGGTATGGGAATCAAACGCATTTGGTTCTCACAGGGAGCCGACCAACTTATCGAGAGTAGAAACTTTGGATAATAGTGTGATTGACAGGCTGGAGATTGTGGTGGCTTATCAGGGCTCTGAGGACATCCCTAGGTACGTTTCATGTTCTGCCCAATGGCCACGTCCAATAGAGCAGAACCTCAGGGGAAAAAAAAACACTACTTAGGTGTTTGCACGCATTGCGATTCAACTCCTCCTTCATCATCAATTCTATCCAAGAATTTTGCGTTGTAATAACCGATATACACAACGTTCAAAATGACCGAGGATTCATTGCATCCAGCAACTGAAATTGAAGCCACATGGGCATCCAGTCAGAGCGAGACTGAGTCGGGTTATGGAACGACGCCTGTCATCTGCCATACAACCGAGCAAGCCAAAAAAGCCCTCATATTTTCTCGAAAATCAGTACCACAACAATTCCTAAATCGTCTGACTGACATTCGAGCACTGTTTACCGAATCCCTTCTCGACAGAGTGTCAGCAAAACAAAGGCCAACAAGTGCCGCATCGATGGAATTGAAGTACGCAGAACACGATGATACCCTCTACCTCGTGATACAGTGTGACAAGCGCGATAAGAAGAGGATGCGAGAATTCTTCGATCAAAGCCATGTGAAGGAGATAATTGGAGATGACATTGGGATTCACATCGCTACCGGACTTCGAGAGTTCGCTACACAGGAACTTAAGGTTTACGGTTTAATGTCTCAAATCCTTTCCCCCGGTGTTATGATTTCGATCGAAGGTACTCGCGGGTCAAGCAGGGCAACCCTAGGAGGCATTATTACCGTCGTGAAAGACGGCCTTAGCGTTCTATACGGTCTGACCGCCGGTCATGCTTTGACTCGTTTGGTTCGCAATTCGAATCGCCCATCGCCTTCCCGTGGGACTGATATAGGAGCCGATTCAGACACTTCCTACGAAAGTGATGAATCTTTCGATTTCTCTGCCGATGGCCAGTCTAACCCATTTACCGGGGTTCATAATGATGGAGAGAGCCGGACTCCTTTAGCATCATTATCACAGATAGGTAGTATCACAGCGCACTCATTCCAGTCCACGTCCTCATCAACGAACTATGACTGGGCTCTCATCAAACTGGATACAGACGTGTTATTCTCCAATCGCATACCCATTTCCTGCCCTTCAGGATCCCATGAGCAACCCAACCCCACAATAATGCTGCTCAAGTCACTTGTATCAACTCCACTTCAATCACCAGTCAGCGTTATCATTCGGACTTCGAGAGGGAACCAGAGAGGGATGCTTACATCAAGCACATCCAGTCTTCTGATAGCCCCAGGTCGTGAATTTGTCGAGACCCATGACGTTGTGCTAGACGACGGATTCTGTAAGCCTTCAACACCCCACCCAGTAGATTTCTAAGAGTCTTTTTTAAGGCTAACATGTCTGCAGCTTTGAAGCCGGGCGATTTAGGGTCTTGGGTTATCTGCGAGACAACAGGCGAAGTGTATGGCCATGTCGTATCCATGGATATGTTCGGGGAGGCCTATGTCCTGCCCCTGGACCATATATTACGAGACATTCAAGTACATCTCCAAGCCGACCATGTTGGTCTGCCTCAAGACTTCGATAACTCAACTATACAAACACAACAGGACCCTCGCCCTTTTGAAAGCATAGATGTTTCGGAGTCCCTCACGCTCATTGATCATGATTCAAGGTATCCTTAACCATTCTTAGCTGTGGTGGGCTGGGTAGGTTTTGCCAGTAGATACCATCGGTTCTATAAAGTTGATAGACTTAGTTCCGGTTCTGTGGGGGGAATGCTTTTGAGAGCTCAGCGGACACTTGGTACTCTGGAGTATTTCTTTAATTTGAGTATAATTGGAGGTCTTTGATAGACAAACAGACGCCGTTACTGGTAGATTGGCAATGACGATATATAGGTTCCCATATCTCCGCGATAAAGTCCTCGTTCAAGCCCTTGTTAAAAGCAAACACCGTCGGGATTGGCGTTTACCTTCTGCGCCACGATTCTCTAAGTGACGCTGCTTTATTTCGATCATCCTCTTTTATTCAAATTGCCTGAGCCTGCGCGCCTACTGGTCAGCCAGTCTGCCGCCAAGAGCGTGTGCGGCACAGATTGAGTGTACCTCAGTAGTGTAGCAATAGTTCCCGAAGTTACTAATAACTGAAATAATTAAGTTCAATCTCGAATGTCAATTTTGAGTAGCGCGTCGAGAGTAGTAATGCCAAGACATGGATTTCACCCCATCCGCCTTAATATTATGGAGATGGCATGTCCACTTGCTTCACCTGGCCTACACTAGCCCAGGGACCGACCCGGCCAAGGATTCCTAACCTCGTATACTTTAATTGGTACTGGCAAAAACGACAATCATTAGTTTTGTGGTTTAACATCTAGTTACTGCATACCACCGTTTGGTTTTCCTTACGGGCGTAAAAGTGCAAAGTTCCCCCTCCTCTACCTAATACTGTTCAGTAGATAGCAGTACGACTAACTCCACTAACAACTATGTAAGTACTGTAAATTACATGGAAGAATGATCTGCACAACCTCCATAAAAACGGCATTTATAAGCATATGTATTTTTATCTTTCTTCTGTGCCGTGTGGATGCTTGTTAGTCTTTAAAGCAATAGAGCTCAGGTAGTTTGGAGGATCTGTGTTGTGTGTTGTTGGTTTCAGAAGTTCACTGCAGAGAAGTTCGCCGCAAAATCCCCACATCCAAGCTACCTATATGGGCTAACTGCTATAAGCAGCCGACAAGGCGGTGACTATTTTTATCATCGGACTGTGTGATGTAGTTTAAGTATGTATAAAGAGTTCGCTAGCCCTAGGGATCACGAAAATGGAGATGGACTCAATCATCAAGCTCTCTGTCACTCATTTGTGAGTCATTCCTTTTCGCGATGAGATCATTCGCTCTCAATGCAGTGGCCCTAACAGCGCTGCTGTCGGGCCTTGTCCCTGTCTCCGCGGCCTCGAGGAGAAACTATGGGACGTCGTGCGGAAATCCAAAGCCTACCAACGGTACCACGACAGCGGTGCCTACACCTACACCTACGGCGACGGAGCCCTGCGTGGTAGCAAGAGATGCCTTTACCTCACACCTTTCGGCATCGCCGGGGGTAGTCCCGACGATGGCTGCGTCCCTGGCTTACAAGTGCCTGAAGTCGGTCCCTGTCCACAAGGAGCCCGCTATCCGGCTATTAGACGAGTTGAAGCCATTTCTTGAGTGGCAGTCTGATCAGGCTTTCTTGAAGGATCCTCCATCTGACTACCCTTACCCGCCCGTCGACATAATGGGAGAGGTTGAGAACATTCGTTCAGATCTCGAAGCGGACAAGTATAGTGGTGAGATTGAATGGCAGGAGGACTTATACAAGAGCATCACGGGGAAGCCACACAACGGTCACCTGTCCTACCATCCGGATCTGTTGAGTGTACCTTTTGAATGGGTTCGGCCCTGGACACTAGTGTCGGTAAGCGAGGACGGCATCACGTTGCCGGTGATCAAGGTGCTTGAAGACGCTGGGTTGCCCAGTGAGAAGTCATCGTATGTTGTAAAGATTAATGGAGTGGATGCCGCCACATTCATCGAGGGGCGTGTGGCCGATTCGTCGAACACACAGGATCCCGATGCTGGATATAATACCATGTTCTTCAGCCAAGCCAATAAGGCTGGCCTTCAATCCAGCGGTTACTTCGGAGGCGGTGGGCGCGAAAGGTATGTAATAACATCATGCGAGACGACATCCCGGGTGGAATCTGCCCTGAACATCGCGAGAGCTAACTCTTAGGAAGCTTTTTCTACCCCGGAAATACCACTAGCTTGACCTTCGCAAATGGAACGACAGTTGAAAAGCCCAATATTGCCAAATTTCACTATGGTCCTTACGACTGGAACAATGTCGTGGACGCTGAAACAATGCACAAAGAATTCTGCCGTGGAGCGTACACCTCCAGCCAATCCCGTGCCGCTGCCCGTAATTTAAAATCGGTTCGACGCACACCAGTATCAAATGGCATCTACAGCTACCCCAAGCCCAATTCACTAGTCGTCCGCCAGGATGAATCAAACAAGATCGACGGCTACCCAGAACCGGTCCTCATCTCAGATGATCAGATAGTATCCGGCTACTTCATTGACGAACCTGGTTTCGAGGATGTCGCGATCCTAGTCATGCTCTCCTTCTCGTCCGACTTCGTAGCCTTCCAAAGCGCTGTCCAGGACTTCTTTGCGAAAGCCGTCGAGGCGGGCAAAACTAAGCTTATCGTCGATCTGCAGGCCAACGGAGGCGGTACAATTCTCCAGGGCTACGACACGTTCCGCCAGATCTTCCCCGATATCATCCAGGATGGACCCAGCAGGTGGCGATCGTCCTCTACTTTCAACGCTCTATCGCAGACGTTCTCCCCCCTGTGTGCCAACTATACGCCTATGGTAGACCCCCAGGATCTGGACAACCCCTGTACTACCGTGCACAACTGGCGCAACGACCTCAACGACACAAATGGCCCCTTCGCGTCCTATGCTGATAAATTCGGCCCAGTGGCCGTGAAGGGCGACAGTTCTACCAACTATATGGAATGGGACCCCGCGAACCCAGTTATAACACGTCAAGCGTTCGGTACGGACGTTACGGGTTATGGACTTCGCACAAACTTCACCAGACCATTCGGCGGCCCCGAGAACATCGTGCTACTTTATGATGGATACTGCGCCTCGACGTGCTCGATCTTCTCCCAGTTCATGAGGCACGATGCGGGCGTCAAGAGTATCGCTATGGGCGGCCGGCCCCAGGAGGGGCTGATTCAGGGTGTGGGAGGTGTAAAAGGGTCTCAGGTGTACCCAATCCGGCAATTTGGCGGCCTCGCCTATATAGCACGCCAATACACCGACGATCCAGCGCTCCTGAAAGAGCTGGACCGGCTCGACGATACGTATGTTAGCAGCCGAAGCCCGTTCCAGCTATCTGTCGTCAACGTTCGAGACGCGGTTCTCCCCAACGAGCTCGAGAGTGGTGTCCCCACCCAGTTTGTAACGGAACTTGCTGACTGCCGACTGTTCTGGACTGAGGCCATGATCCAGAACCCTGAAGAGATCTGGAAAGCCGCCGCTCAGGCCGCATTCCAAGGGGGCAAGTGTGCAGCGGGTGGCATCGCGCAGCCGGCGAGAAGGCCCCAGGTTGCTTCGTCAAGGTATAGGAGACATCCGCTACCGGTTCGTAGCGGACAGGTTCTTTCCCCGGACTCGCTTATCATGCAGCAAATGCGCGTCCAGGTGTCCGATTAGACTTCATATTGAATTAGTAACAAGAGATACGATACAGTCAATTCACATGTTAAAAAAGGTCGAATAACACGAGTTCAGGGACGTATAAAGTAGTTCCTAACTTTAGATGAGCATTTTTGATCTTCGTGAAGTAACTTTTCGTTCAACCCACTAACAACGTCGAACTTGTCGTGTGCTTCGGTCTCGACTCGAGTAGATAGGGCTGGGGATCGGCAAAAGGGAAAATAATCATAAGCGAATCCGTGGTGTGGAATGCCGGTCCTTGTTTCACTTTTGTTCTCCTTGCCCTCCTTTACCCTTATGTGCCTACTTAGAAAATTCAGTGACTTATTCTCCCTTCCGATCCGACTACGTATACATAGATGATAATCATAAGAACATCGAAAGCGAAAGCGGAGTGTGTGGTTCTAGATGTTGAAAGATACCTTCCCGTCGATAACCTTATTGCTTAAAAATCCGGAGTAGATCATTGATAAGGATGCCTCCCCTGACTACAGAATCCATAGCTGCCGCTCCGTAGCCGGCGGCGCCAGCACTTTGAAGATAGGCGAATATGGAACGAGCTGCCGGCGTGCCTATGGCAGACTGCCAGGCTGCCGCTGCAGTACCTAGAGATACTGTTGAATTACCGAGTACATTAGAGGGATTGATTGCACGAACCTTGTCCAACGCCTCCTATGCCAAAGCCTAGCCAGTTCAGTGCTGGACCCCAAAGGAGTCCGGGGGCTATCGCTACGGCAACCTTTGTGACGTCACGCAGCTCTAAATATTGTCCCACCAGGGTCCTTCTGAAGTTGTTCTTGTGCTTGTGTGATCCATCCTTCAGCGTTGCTGACGATATCTTTCACAACATTAACGATGTCGCTCGCAGCGATGTTGAGGTGGAAGTCGGGTGCTTCAAAGATGGTTGGCCAGCGTGGTCCTGGAGCGTTCTCGTCACCTTTGAAGACTCCTTCTACGTCCCGTTTTGCAATGTTTAGGTGGAAATCGGGTGCCTCGAAAATAGTCGGCCAGCGTGGTCCCGGAGCATTGTCTCGGGGCTTGAGTATGCCTTCAACGTCTCTCTTCGCGATATTTAGATGGAATTCAGGTGCTTGGAAGAACGATGGCCAAGGCGGGCCTGCAACACCGAGAGGCAGATTTGCAGCACATGTCGAAATGTACAAGGCAAAGGTCCAAAACAGCAGTGCCATACGAGTCCGAAGTATCATCGTGGCTAATTATGGTACCTGTCAAACTGATATGACTGTACTCTAGTGCCGTGAGCGATATTGTATGTGGGGAAATCGTGATGTAAGAGGCTTAGCTATCGTGCCGACACGTGAATATGCCGAATTCTGATTCCTCTGTCTACCACACGTGACCCACCATCTCCTCCAGTGGAGTTAGAGGCTTTCTTCAAAGACCCACTTAGTTACTACACTAGTACAGGTACCTACTTACTTAGTAGGTATTATACCGGTACCTAACTGTAGAGCGTCCTGGGTGCAACACTAATATCTCGGCCAGCGACTTAACATGGCACATGGTTGACATCGGCTTAACGAACGCAATAACGGCTATGATGTCGCAAATGGGGTCGATAACGCATACATTTCGCTTCCAGACGTGGGGGTATCTCCTGTACCGCTGAGCTTTTGCGCGCAGTGTAAAGCACTGCGGCGGAAATATCAGCACCAACAATGTCCGGAATACACTCCTCGCCCTCCTGAATGCTATCATCATGACAGAACCTCTTTTCCCGCTCGACGCATTCCAGCTCCCGCCGGGAATCTGTCACGCATGCGTAGCCGGAGAGAGTGCGCCGCTCTACTGTCACCAACAAGCATTTAGCCAATATGCCAAGGACAAATCTGAAGGGCTACAGGGTCGGGTTGAACAGAACAACCGCCTACACGAAGCCCGAGTCCTCGTGTCAGAGTCGTGGAACGTAGCCCTGGGAGACATTGGCTTCGTGTCTAGTGTTGCCGAAGGTGTGTCGCTGGTCTTAGAATCATTGAAATGGGAGAAGGGGGACAATGTATGCCTCGATGCCGACGAATTCCCCAGTCTCGTCGCCCCATTCGCAATACGAGCTCAACAGAATCAACACAACCGGCTAGCAGGCGACGACGGAGCCGAGTCACCAACTCCCGAAATGCGGTTTACCAAGCCAGAGACCCTGGCTACGGACATAACATCCAATACTCGCCTTATCGCCGTTAGTTACGTATCTTATCTGAATAGTTCAAGAATTGACCTCTCGCACTATCGGCGTCTTGCCGACTCGGTCGGCGCAATCCTTCTGGTCGACTTCACTCAGGCCGCTGGCTACGCTCCCATCGATGCTTCTCAAGCCGACTTCGCATTCTCGGCGTGCTACAAGTGGCTTCTCGGCACGACTGGTGCGGCAATCGCGTGCTGGAACCGCACGAGACAACCTGATTGGAAACCATCCACCGCTGGGTGGCATTCCCTCTCCATTGGCGAAGCACGGCCATCTTGGGGAACAGACGGTATTAAAGTCCGCGACGACGCCATGTGCTTCTGTCGAGGTAACCCTGCCCACCTCTCAATATACATACTTCTACAAGGTCTGCGATTCCTGCGACAGTGGGAGCCTGTCAAGATTCAATCTCATATACAGACTTTAACGTCGGAATTATTGCGTCGCCTCACGGCCGAGGGAATCATGTCGTCAACTCCCCCAGACAACGAAAGACATGGCGCAAGTGTGACAATTGATTGTGAAGGCGCTTCGGAGATCGTGGATAAGCTTGGTTTGGCAGGTGTATACGCGTGGAACGGAAGGGGAAGAGTACGTTTCAGCTTTCATGGATATAATTCACTTGATGATGTTGAGCAGATCATGAGCGTGTTTCCAACGCTTTGGAGGGAACATAATTGACCTCATTTACCCTCTACTGGGCCCTTCAGTCGCTCTCAATACAATTTCACCAAGCTTCGACCCCAATATGTGGATGAGAGGTAGCCGCGATTTCTCAATTTCAAAGTCCGCACCTAATGCATCAGCAAGCCCCCCCCTTTCTAGCATGAGGTCCCTGCTAGAATTAGCTCCAAGCACCGTGCGGTGGCGTAGGACAGGTAGCCGCCATTGGTGTCTCATTCCAAAGCTTTCTGCATTGATTAGCTGAATCTTCAGCGTTGTCATGAAAAGTCAGCCCCGGCTTCAACGACGATCAAGTGCCCCAGGATTGCATGCTTCTAAAGAGTGCAAAGGTTCTTTCCACAAAGTTGAGACGGCCTCTCCTCGATTTGTAACTAGATCAAGTATTGAGCTTGTGTATTGAAGCTGCTGGGGAAAATCGCATGCTCGCCAACCCTTAAAGGAGTGGCGTGGGGTTTCAATCTCAGGTACTCATATAGCTAGATATGATCGTCTACGTAGCAGTGTAGGATATAGTCTTCTGATCAGCTGCAGCGCAAGGCCGGTTAATTTAAAGTACAAATTATTCTTCACACACATCAAATGGTACGCATTCGTAGAAGATTTTACTACCAGTCTCTCTCTCTCTCTCTCTCTCTCTCTCTCTCTCTCTCTCTCATACACCAGCACGAGGTCGATACTTGACCCATAGATCCGGCTTCTTCCATAAGACACGCATCTTGCACTCACGCACCCATTCGTCCCGTGGTACAGCGAGTTCCCAGTCGTAGAGCCAGATCATTTTTGCTAAAGTTAGCCTCATCTCAAGATACGCGAGGTTGATTCCCAGACAAGCGCGCGGGCCCATAGAAAAGGGCTGGCTCGCCTTCTTCTCATCGTTGAATCCGTCTCCCACCCAACGTTCCGGACGGAAGGACTCGGGGTCATGCCAGTATCGTGAGTCACGCGGCATGCTCATCGTGGCCACCGAAACTACCGTGCCTTTGGGGATGTAATGCCCGTCAACTACGGCACCCGGAGAGTGGCGTGGCATGGAAAACGGAACAGGTGGGAACAAGCGTAAGCTTTCTTCAATAACACCGTGAAGATAGGGTAAGCTTGCCGTTGAGTCTCCCGTGATTTCATCTATAGACGTGAAGGCGCCGCGGACCTCACTCTGGAGCTTTGCCATGCAGTTGGGGTTTTTAAGAAGAAAGAATGTTGTCCCAGAGAGCGAGGTGGCTGTCGTCTCTGACCCGGCGATGATTAGCACGGGTGCCTGGCTCATCATCTCCTTCTCGCTCATCGTAGCCCTTTTCAGCATGTGGGAGAAGAAATCCGGACGACCGGTATCTCCGAGCTGTATCCGCTTCTGTGACTTTTCCCTACTAAACGTCCGGTGTGTCTTTAGACTTTTGTCGGCTCCTTTCGGTAGGAGGAGGGGCATAATGAGATCTGCGAGCGGTAACTTCTTGCGCAAGAAGGTTGTCTGCGCATTCAGTACCGAATCGAGAATGATCTTAATCCAGATGTGCGTCTCACCCTTTTCGACTCCACCAAAGGGCTCTCCGAATGCGAGATCGCCTAGATATGGCATGAGTGAATGGGCAGGACGGGGCGATGGGGTGGAAGCAACACCAACCGATCACATCGAAGGTCAACCAATTAAAGGTTTCCGACACGTTAATTGCCTTTTTCCCATTCTGTCCGAGCCTGGCTAATTGCCGCGTGAAGGCATCCACATAGTTCTGTACGACCTCCTCCTGGCCACGCAGAGATTTTGCGCTGAACGCATGCGAGAGCGACTTGCGCTGGCGTGCGTGGACTTCGGGGTCTCTTGCGCCCGTGATGCGCGGAGTGGGATCGTCGTTATCGTAGAATTCTGTTTTCAAGAACCTGGCCTTGCCTTTGGAGACGTGACCATGGATATCCTGAAATGCTTCTACTGTGGCGAAGGACAATTCGTTCGGACCAATACGAACCACATCACCTCAAAACGGTGTCAGTTGAAGCGCAAAACCGATGTGTGAAATCATGCTGGACTGACCATGTTTCTTATGTAGGTCCTGTACGATGAATGGGAGGCGGTCGGTGCTCAGTCCCCATAGCCACCAGAGCTAGTTGAGCATTAGGATTCCTGCGCTCACACGTATTCGTTGGGGACCTCATCATCTCACGTCTGAAATTGCGGCTAATTTGGGCCCGGGGTATTTAGCAAGAGGATGGAAAAACAAGAGATAAACTGCTTGCACTATGTAGTAGGCAACGATCTAAACGGCGAGTTAGTGGTGGGCGAGTTCATAAGGAGCACTGAGTCTACAACTGCTGATACTCACACTCAGGAGGCCGGCCAGGGCGCCAGCCACTGGCGTTGGAATGTGTATACCGGCGACTTGCGGCATGATGGGAAACTTTTATCTCAAAGAGAAAAAGGATAGAATCAAGTCCCCTCACACCCACCTTCTATGTATATGATCGTACCTGGGTATCTTGGCTGTCGGGGTTCGCAGATGCCGCGGGTTGTGCGTGATGCCTCGGCTCTCCAGCTTACTAAATAGTACAGTCGTGATGCGTAGCAACCCTGCGATCAACACGCAGATTGGCGGGCATCGTGGACCGTTTTGGCAGCTCCAGTTGTGGTGCATGTGTGGACTCTGCAGCATCCAGGGTGACAGGGTGACAGGGTGACAGGGTCCCGGGTGGTAGCGGATCTTTACATGTAGAAATGAAATTAGTTGGCATCATATCATATGCGACTGAAAAGCGCCCTTTTCGATACCGACTCTGACTTTCCAAACCACCGTACTGACTGGCCTTCGCCAAAGTTGTGGCGTCTCGTCCTGTCCACTGAGTCCCGACCGTCGGTGACGCCCGGACCGGTGTAATAATACGATCGTCCGATGGTCCGAGGATCCGCTGTACTGTCCTCGAATGGTAGTGCACGTACGGAGCTTCTTGGCCGCCGGCTGTGCCACCCCGCAGATACATATACGCACGTATATTATACGTACGTACCTATAGTGTACGTACGTATACGATCATTGTGGGCGCCACGCCAGTGCTTTGCTTTTCGTAAAACGGACCCGCATGATCAGCGATCAGGTCTATGTCTGCATTATATGAGAATGTAATATTAGTACATTGTATGCTTTACAGGGATTTCCACGTCTCCAGCGTCATCACTTTCTCACTTCGGTGAAAGCGCTCTACTGCGACTACCGCTACACATGGAGACATCGTCAAACATGCTGAATAGGGCCAACAAGGTGGGAAAAGACCTATTATAATTTATATGCTTAGATTAGGTTTGAAAGAACGTACTGTAATACTTAATAGAATTGATGGTGAAGTGGACTGGATCTGGAGGTACACTACAACCAGACCTACTCACCCCTCATCCGACACTAAGATATCAGCCAAACATATACTTCCGACCTAATATATAGCTGATTCTTCAATTGGAGCTTCTCGATCAACTAAAATACACTGTGAACTCAGCGATTCATACACGCCATGATGTAATTTGACCGACTCGCGACTCCCGAAGCAATGTATGCAGGGGCGGCAATGTCACCCAGTTCAACCTCATACTACATCCACTCCGCTTCACTCGAAGCTTTATCCGATGGTAACATTTATCCTCCTTTGCTTACGTATTAAAGGCTTTCTGATGTTTTTTTCTGGGGCAAGCCACGAGGAAGTGGTACAATTGATGCAGCCTAGGAAACAGTCATTTTAATCCTTATCGTGCTGCATTTATGAGGGGCTAGGGTCGTAGCAGGGTAGAAGGAATCTTAATTGTGGGGGAAAAGTCTAGTATTCTCTATATAAAGCTGATTTTCCTTCTAATACTTCTTGGAGAGACCCAGGAACTAATAATATTGAGCCCTTACTTATAAATAACTACGACTTAGCAGCTACCCCCTAGTGACTTGACTTCACTCTGGAGAAAAGCACCTCTGATAGAATTCCTGCAGAAACTGTCTGCAGCTGGAATTTGTATTCGGTTTCAACATCACAGACAGTGCAAGTTTATGAACTCTTGTAATTCTCCAGTTAATTGAAGCATTATGCTGCATAATCATATCTTAGAGAGGCCCATGCCTACAACTATCGAAATTTACCTTTGGGGTAAATATCTAGATAACTCATACACGTCCTATCAGGAGATATAATTATGTCTACCATATGGGAGTCGCTATAGTGGACTTTGTGTATATATAGACCGTTCCATCAGATATTTAGGCAGGCCAAGAACCAATTGACTAGACTGTTATGCCCTTCCTATCATGTATCTGTCTACCTGACTGTTAACTAGCCGATCGATTTACTCTAGGACGAAGCCCCGTGACAATTCCACCCATGATGCATACACTCATAACATATGTCGCCGGCTAATCAAATGTTAGGGAGATATGGAGCCTATTATACCGTTAATACTCCTTGAGTATTACGGCGCTGCTTTTATGATGAGTGACGTCACACTATCGCTCTTAGATATGTTTTATATAGAAGACTCAGTGCATCATAATCGACCCCCATTCCAGCACAACCCATGGCCACCGTGCTGAGTGTTGACATCAAAGATTAAGCTGTCGTGGTCTAGGAGTTGGCAGACGTAGCCTGCCGTACTGGTATTGGCGGGGTGATATAGTTGCTGATAATTACACACCTACTGTCCTTCGGGACTAGCATCATTAGCTCAACCGTTAATTCATTGGTTCAGTATCTGCTCCTCTACGAAAGGCATCCTACGCTAGGTACTTAGGAGAGTATGACTAAGCGCAGTTAACCACTATAACAAGGGCTGCTGCAACAGGGCTTGGAACTAGAGAATTAACTTTATTCATAATATAATAACCTGTTATGGCTGCCAAGGTCCATACCTCCCATCTGATCTTGCGCCGGGCATGGTGGCTGTCCTTGAGTTTATCTACAATGGGTTCGGGCTTCCTAACCTCTGAGGTCCGCCAATATGTCCCAGATAGGTGAAGGCTGAATAGCTTCACTTCTGACTACGCGAGACAGTCTTAATAGATCTGAGTTTAGCGTAGCACGGTCCAGGTGTCTCACCGAACTACGCATCTAGGTATGGCACAGGGTGTTCAGCGGGTTCAGCGCGTATAACAACCACCTGGGTGCGCCTAGCCACTTATACCGCTCTGCTTCAATAGAGTAACAAGTGCGAATTTGATATAAAAGTAGCAACAGCTTTCTTACCCCAAGAACAAAAGAAATTAGAAAAGGAGGTGAGTGTAGCTACCGGGACCTTGGCGCAATGCTTATATAAAATTAAAGGAATCAGCTATAATTGACCCCTCCAGTTCCTTGATTCCTGCTGAGCCCAGTTTCCTTGATCAGCTGCCGGGTTCATAGCGAACGGCTTCTTATAAAACAATCTCGTTAGAGAGAGGTACGCCGTGGGTACTCTTCAGAGCATCCAGTAAGATCGTAATTGTGTGAGAAAAAGTATTGACGTGACCACCGACGTGTTGAAGGAGTTACCTAACTAGGTAGTGCAGCTCCGGCCTGAACCCCAGAATGTTAATTCCCGTCTGGACGGGAGCTTATGCGTATGCAGCTGACCGTGCCGGAGACCCGCCCGATTGTCTGTAGATCCCTTCCAGTTGAGCCACGCGACAGCGGAACGTACGGGATAAAGATAAGGACTGCTGGATTCTATATGGTATCTGGAGAGTGTAAGGCGTACGAATGCCGGCAAGATACACTACTGCATAGGTACTGTATGCAAGGGAGCCCCACGCCACGGGTTTACGGCATGTTGCCGGACATAAGAAGGTCATCTATCAGCCGGTGGTTACTACATTAGGGGACTGGACTACCTAATGTATTTTGTGTTGCTGTTAAAGTACCTACCAAGGTAGATGCGGTGCTTGGGCAGTGAGCATGTTCTTCCCAAGTCTCAAATATATCATTTCTAGAACAGCTTTAAATGCTTGTCTCGTACATAATATCATGATGGTTAAAATATGTATCATTAACTGATGTGTCGTGAAGAAAATTTCGTTAGGATAAATAGTCCAGATAACAGTTCTACCATAAGACTGAAATATGAGAATCTAGTACAGTCTAGCACTTTATATAGGTACCCTAGTCAGAATGAATACATCTAGCAGTGTTGCTAGGTCAGCGCATGGATAGCTTCGATGGCAGAATTACTCATCACCCGTACCGCCTGTATGGTAGCACCCCACCTAGCTCGTTTTACATACGTAATAGGGAGGAGGGTGGACACCTAGTTGATACTTACCACAACAAGTTCAAGTAATATTCCGATACCAGGCCGAATTTGCGAGTCGCGCAATCCAGTGTACAAAATAAGCAACGCTATGACTATATAGACCCTATGGGTATAAGAAGGCCACAGACTTCCCCAGCGCAGCGCCGGATGAAAGGAAGCCCTGGATCACGAGACGAGACCCCAAGAGACTTGTTATTGGAGTTGACCAAGTGCAAAGAAGTCCTAGACTTGCGGTCCTTGTCCCGTCAGGGGAGAGATATACATTACTTCTAGCCATAATCTCAGACTGATTGGTGCTTTGTCTTTCTCACCTTGAATTCTCCCGAGAGTGCCCGCTGAATAAGAGGTGCTACAGGCTACTATGTCGACTCCCTGTCCCTTCGACCCCGAACTCGGGCCAATACTGGCTGCGTCCCCCGCGGTACTCACGGCAACAGTGCGGCCGCAAGATCTCCCAGGTCTAGCCGCCGCCACGGCCAAGCCACCGCCGACTCCTGCCGAGTTCATCGGGGCTCGTGAGATCCAAGCCGTAGAGTATACTGTACCCGGGTACCAAGGAGATGAGATTAATGTCTATATCTTCACCCGCAAGGATCGCAAGTCCACGACGAAGGCACCCCTCTTCTACTACATGCATGGCGGTGGCATGGTCATGGGTTATCGCCTTTTGGGCGCGGATTTCTTGCTTCCTTATGTGGAGCAGTTTGACGGCGTCCTTGCGGCAGTTGAGTACCGTCTTGCCCCCAAGCACCAATATCCTACTCCCGTGGAGGATTGCTATGCGGGGCTGGTCTGGCTCGCGACCAGGGGGGAGGAGCTCGGATTCGACCCGAAGAGAATCATGATCGTGGGGCACAGCGCCGGAGCTGGACTAGGTGCCGGGGTGGGCTTGCTAGCTCGCGACAGAGGTGGCCCCCACATTGCTTGGCAGCTACTCGCTGCGCCCATGCTTGATGACCGGAATGCCACCGGGTCTTCGCGGCAGTATGACAGTATCGGGGTTTGGAATGCCAATTCTAACCAGACGGGATGGGGCGCCTACCTGGGGGATGAGCTGGGCGGGCCTAACGTTTCCATCTACGCAGCGCCTGCCAGGGCTGTAGAGTCGGAGAAGGGTCTAGCCAATCTCCCGCCAACCTATCTTGATGTGGGGAGCGCCGAGGTGTTCCGGGATGAGGTGGTGGCCTACGCAAATGGGATATGGGCGGCCGGGGGTAACGCGGATCTGCATGTATGGGCTGGGGGCTTCCATGGGTTTGATTTATGGGGGACTCCACGCATAACGCAAGAAGCCTTAGCTACGCGACAAAATTGGGTTCGGCGCATGCTAGAATGGAATCCCGTTTCTCAGGCTTATGAGGCACATAGCTAATGCAGAATAAGGAGACCGTTGAACTTTCATCCTATAATTCAATCATGATACTTACGAATTGGAATTGGTTCAAGGTGAGAATGTCATCTATTAAGTGTTAGCTTTAACTGGAAGGGCATCGTTTGATATCTCTTTGGCACAGGGCTAACTATTCGCCTGGAGAGGAGCTAAATATTCGGACGCCCCTACCATTGCCGGTTTGCATCGAACTGAAAGGTGTAGCCTTATGTTCTACGTACCGTATATAGCGCGTCGAACGGGGCTTTGGTAATTACATTGAAAATAACTATTAAAATGGAGTTTGGGGGGAAATGAAAATATTAGATTTCAAGGTCGACTCATAGATCGGCTTATAATTTTTCACCTGTCAATGCACTTACACTACCTCAATATGAATGAGGTATCTAGCAAATTAGTAGACAAGGCAAACGTTGACTTGAATTATGTGAAGTTCAATACCTGGCGCCACTAAACGTATCTTCTCAACCTAATGAGGCCACGATACCCTCGCCGTCCTTCTTGACAACGGTAGTGAGGAAACGGAGGTGTTGTAGAGCGACAACATGGTCGTTGCTAGTTGCATAACTCCAATCCGCTGGGGTAACTATAAATTATTTTTAATATTAACCAGTCGTACCTAGAATAGTCTGTGTTGGCGTGGAGATTTGGATATCCAGGGCTGAAGTGGTTGTTGGAAGCATCGTGAGGAGGGGAGTACGTGTTGTTGATAATACAGACACCATCTACCCACCTGACTCACGATTTCGCTTGTAATGAGATGTTTGGACTGAATGAAAATATTGCGTGGTCAAAACTGCTATCAGCTAACATTAGAATATAACCCTACATAGCTTTGTGCATTGTGGTTGCAACTGGAGCCAATATCGTGTATAACTGCGGCTCAGCTCAGAGGGGGACAAAAGGGACAGAAAAGAAAAAACAATATAGTGTTCAGTAGCTTCAAACCTTGCGCTAAGATAAGCATTATGTTTTGAGTTGGTTGGACTAAACTCATGTCAATCTGCACCGTGTGCCTCAAATCAAGCAATTTAGCTACGTAAGTTCAAGTCCATCGGCCTCCTAACAGCAATCAATGAGAGAAATATTCTTGTCCATCAAACACAAACACGCATTGCCTCAACCCATTCATTGCAAACTTCTCATTGCTCAGCAGCCATCTTCGCAGCTTCATTTGCCACTTTATTCCAGGCTCGATCAATTCTCCAGAACTGGACCGATAATCCATTTTCACGCCATCTTTCCACCTCACCCAGAAGTATGTCCCAGAGATCCCTGTTCTTGACATCCGCATTGCTTGCTGTCTGCCAGCCATTCTCAATCCAAGTCTTGACCCATTGTGTAGCGCCGAAAGCCACGTACTCTGAGTCGGTGGCAATGACCAGAGTATTGAAACACTCGCCAGGCCAGTCTAGAATACGAAGAGCTTCGATGACGGCACGGAGCTCAGCTCTGTTGTTTGTCTGAATGCTTTCATGTCCAAAAGGTCCCGTGTTCTCTAGGTGATCATGTACAATAAGACCAGGGCCATACACCACGGCCCAGCCGGCTTGAGAAGTTGGCTTGCCGTTGTTAAGACACGCACCATCGGTGAAAACGAGAGCCTTTAGAGAATCCTGATGGTGAACGTATCTTAAAAAGCCGGTATATTAGCGTTGCTCAAATTCCTGTCGTCAAGGTTCGGGGAGCCCTGGAGCTATCTAACCTGGCGGTGTGTGGATTGATACCCTCTCTTGGGAAGAGATGGGTTGGTTTGGTGGTAGGTGATGGCGGTGTGAATATGGTAGGGAACACACGGTCAGTGTCACCTCGGTTGTTCTGGCCAAGCATGTTGTCGTCGCTGCCACCTGGGCGGGGATCGTGGTAACGGGTGCACATTTTGATGGACGTGAATGGCAAAAAGGGGTTGGTGGTTCGAATAGGAAAAGTTGAGAAAACGCAAGGAGAGGGAGAATCTCAGGTATTTCAGGTAGAGGATGGCTACAAGGCGACCAGATGAGTGAACGTAGGGATGGAGGACTGCATTGCCAGTTGCGTAGTGGAAGATGGGAAATGGGGGACGAAAAAATGGAGATGGACGAAGGAAAATGCAGAGACGGTGGTCTTGCTGTCTCCAGAGTTGCGGGAAACTGCGAGCATTTCCAAGCAAACTTCAATAGACCCTTCCACCCTTGGAGACCCGATTTGGTGCACTGTAGGCACATAATGTGAGAAAGCACGAAAGGGAGTGTAGGCACTTACCTTCAATATGGTGTCCCTCATGGGGAGTGCCCTGTTAAACACTGACATTTCAAACAAAACATTACCACCCGCTTCCCAATTACCTAGGTACACAGGTAAGAGGAATATATTAGTCACCTAGGATCGAGTAGGTATGTATCTAGTGAAGTAGAGTAGAGTGGCTGAATGAGCTGACTAGCCAGTTGGAGTAAGTCTGGGCTGAGTTATATGGTAGGAATGAAAGTATGGGTATTGCGCTAGATTTTGAAGTATGGATTCGACCATTACGCAAAACATCATGGAAATTAGCTACGGTCGCTTTATTTGTGGCCGAAGGTTTTCTGCATTACGGAGTAATGAGAAAGAAAACCTTACGTTAACGTTGTAATGAGTGGAACGAAGTGGAACGATAGAATAAAAGATCAAAGATAAAAAAAAAAAGAAAACGCAGTAGCTTAATGCAGTTAATTTTTCTGAAAAAAGTTAATTATATACTTTGTAATTTTAAGCGCTTTAGTTAGCTATAAATAAACATATAAAATTAAATTTCTAAAATAATTTAAAACATATAAATAATTTAAAAGTTTAAAAAGTAAAAATATAATATATAACAAAAAAAAGCAATATTAGTTTTAAAAAAACGTAGGTTTTAAAAATTAGCATAACTAAAATTTTTAATGCAGCTTTTATATTTTTAAAACAAAAAATATAACATTAGTTCTAAATAAAACATAAGCTTTAATAATTAAACATTTAGTATTAAAGCATAAAACTATAAATATATTATATTAGCTATTTTTGCTTTATTAAATTTTTTTAATAATAATAAAAATAATAGCTTAAATAATAATATTAAAACTTTTAGTAAATATTTTATTATAAAAAAAACTAAAGTTATAGCTATAATATTAATGCTTTAAAAAAATAATAAAAATATTATTATTTTTAGTTATATTTTTATTAAAATAATTATTAATATTTTTATTATTATAGCAGCTTTTTAAGCTATAAATATTTTTATTTTTAATAATAATATAAATATTTTAACTATATTATTTTTTAATAAAATATTTAATTATAAAGCTTAAATAAGCATTATTTATAATATATAATATTATATTTAAGCTATTAAACTTATTATTAATTTAACATTTATAAAAAAAAAGTTTAAAATTAACATAAATTTTTTTTTTAGCTTTATAAATAATTATAGCTTTAATAAAAAAAACTATTTTAATAATAAAAAAATTTAATGTTTTTTATTTTATTTAAAACATTTTTGCTTATATTATTTTTAATAAAACAAATAATAAGATTTTTTAATGCTTAATTTATTTTTAGTATTTATTTTAGATTTTATTTTATAGCTTTAGCTTTTAATTTTATTAATATATTTATAAATATATTTATAAATATTTAATAATAAAAACAAAAATTATTATAATTAAAATTTTTATTGTAGCTTATATATTTTTAAAGTAAAAAAAGTAGCATTAATTTTAAATAAAATATAAATTTTAATAACTAGTATAACTAAGATTTTTATTGCAGCTTTTATATTTTTAAAGCAAAAAAAGCAATATTAATTTTAAATAAAACATAAGTTTTAATAATTAATATAATTAAAATTTTTATTATAGCTTTTAATTTTTTTTTATTTGTTTTTATATAAACAAAACTTTATTTTAATAATTATTAAAAACTATATTATTTTTTAGCTATATTAAAGTTTTTTAGCTATTTTAAACTTTTATATAATATTTTTATTTTAATTTATAAAAACAAATTTTATTTTTAAATAAATTGCTTTAGTTAAGCTATAATACTTTATAATAATATTTTGCTTAAATTTTATTTGCTTTTTTATATTAAGCAAATTTATATTTTATTTATTTTTAAGCAAACTATATTTATATTAAACTATATTAAAAATTTAACTAAAAAACTAAACTTTTTTTAATAGTATATTTTTTTTATGCATAACTTTTAATTTAAGTAATAATATATTAATAAAAAAAATAAATATTAAACTAATTTTAACTAAAAATTTATATATAAAAATAAAGTTAAAAATAAAATATGTTTTTATTAAGTATTAAAGCTAAAATAATATAAAAAAATGCAAAAAATAATATATAAAACTAGCTTTTTATAATGCTTATATATTAATTATATTTTTTTATTTTTTTGTATTTTTTTGTATTTCTTTATATTTTTTTGCATTTTTTTGCATTTTTTTGCATTTTTTTATATTTTTTTTATATACTTACTTAATATATAATATTAATATTTATACTTGCTTTTAAGGTTTTTTTAAAGTTAAAATATTTATTATATTAAATTAAATAAAGTTTAGCTATTTATAGTTATTTTTTATTAATATAAAACTAATATTATTTAATTAGCTAATATTTTAATGTTTTTTTTTAATTTATTAAAAATTTACTGCTTTTTGTTTATTTTTTACTAGCTTAAATAGTATTTATAATTTTTTTTTTTTGCTGCTTTTTTAGTAAAAATTATAGTAGCTTATTAATATTTTGCTTATTTATTTTAATAAAATTTAGCAATATTAATTTATAAATATTTATATATATATATATATTAAAACTAACATTTAAATAAATATAACATAGTTTTTTTTTTAAAGCAGTTTTATTTTAGTTATTATTTATTATAAGCATTATATTTTATATATTTATTTTGTTTAAACTAATAAAATTATTTTATATATAATTATATAAGCTTAAACTTTTATTATTTTTAAAACTTTAAAATAGCATAGCTAATATTACTAAATAAATATTTTAATATTTATAGCTTATAACTTTTTTTTATATAAATAAAAACCTACTTTAATAATTATTAAAAATTATATTATTTTTTAGTTATATTAAAATATTTTAGCTATTTTAAACTTTTAAATAATATTTTTATTTTAATTTATAAAAATAAATTTTATTTTTAAATAAGTTATTTTAATTAAATTATAACGTTTTATAATAAAACTTTGCTTAAATTTTGTTTATTTTTTAGCATTAAATAAATTTATATTTTATTTAAAAAGTATTTTTAATAATAGCTTTTAATAAAGTTAATCTTTAAATTTAAGTTATATTAAAAGTAAAAAAAAATAACTTATTTAAATAAAGCAATATAATTATTATATTATTATTTTTAACTTTAATTTAATTTGCTTTTTATTATAAAAGATTTATTTTTTTAGCTTTAAAAAAAAATAAAAAGCATATTATTGCTATTTTTTTTAATTTATTAAAAGCTTAAAAAAAAAACAAAAACTATATTAAGTTTAATTTAAATTATTTTTTAATATATATTAATAATGTTTAATATATATTAATAATAGTAATTTTTTTAATAAGCTTTGATTTTTTTAGCATTTTTTATTTAGAATTATTAAATATATATATTTTAATAGTGCTTTTTAATATAAAAATAAAAAGTTTTATTTTTATAAAATTTTGTTTTTTAAACTACTAATAAATAATTATAATAAATTTAACAATTTTATAAATAATTAAATTTAAATTATATTTAAGCTTAATATAAATATAAACAAAAAAGTTTATTATAAATTAAAGTTATTTATATTTAAATATTAAAGATTTTATTAATTATTTTTGCAAATTATAAATTTTATTAAATATATTATTAATTATTATAAATATTACTATAATTATAATTAATATATTATTTTTAATAATTTTAAATTTTAATTTAACATATAAATAATATTTATATATAAATTTTTAATAACGTTTATAAAATAATATGCTATTAATTATACTATAAACTTTTAAAATGTTTTTATTATAAATATTAATTATATTTTTAAATAAGTAAATAGTTTTAATTAGCAAATTATATTTTAGTATTACTTTTAGTAAAAAATAAAAACTTTTAATTATTATTAATAAAACTTAGCTATAAATATTTTTTTAGCTTTTAAAAAAAGTATTATATTAAAAATTGTTATTATATTTTATATTTATAAATTAATTTTTTATATAGCTTTTAGTAAGCTTTTAGAACTAAAAAAAGCTTATATATTTATTAAAGCTAAAAAAGCTAAGTTTATTAAACAGTTTTAATTTATGTTTATTTAATTATATAGCTTTTAAAGCTTAATATAAAGTTCTAAAAATTAAATAGCTTTTATTAAAATAATTTAATTTAATAATATTATTTTTATATTATTTAATAATAAAGCTACTATAAATATATAATAAAAGCATAAACTATTTAATTATTATTACAAAAAAAATTATTAATTTAGCTTTATTTAAAAAGTTTATATAAAACTTTATAGCAAATAATTGTTTAATATATTATAGTTATATTAATTAATTAATACTTTTTGCTTAATTATAAAATATTTATAAATAAATAAACTGTTTTTATAAAAGTTAAATTATTTAAATTAATATAAAGTTAATAATATTATATTAATAAATATTAAAAAAATATATTTAAAAATATTTATTATAAAAAGCTTTTTTAAAAACAAAAAATTATAGCATGTTTAAATATAATAGTTATAGCAAAAAAAAAATATTAATAAAGCTACTTAATTAGCTTTTTTAAATAAACTTGTTTATTTATAATATTTAATTAAAATAACTATTAAAAAAATTAACTAACGTTATATTATAAAAGCATTTTATATAAATAATAAAGTATTGCTGCTTTATAATTATAATAATACTAATAATACATTTTTTGTTATATATAAAAAAATAAAAATTAAAAATATTATTAAATATTGCTTTTTAAGTATATATATAAAGTTATTATGCTAAAGCTTTAATTTTATGCATAATAATAATTTAAAGCTTTAAGGTTTAAATTTTTTTTGTAAAGCTAGTAATTTTAGTTAAAAAATTAAAAAAAAAAATACTGTTTAAATATTATAGTTTAAAAACTTATAAAAAAAAGCAATTTATATAAAAAAAAGCAATTCGTATAAAAAAAAGTAATTTATATAAAAAAAAGCAATTTATATAAAAAAAAGCAATTTATATAAAAAAAAGCAATTTATATAAAAAAAAGCAATTTATATATATATAATAAATATAAAGCTTAGCTAATATATATTATTTTTAAGTTTTATTAATAATTTGCTTATTTATGTTTTAAATAGTATTAAGTTAAATGTTTTTTATATAAAAAACATTTATTTTTTTAAAGCATAAAGCTATAAATATACTATATTAGCTATTTTTGCTTTATTAAACTTTTTTAATAATAATAAAAATAATAACTTAAATAATAATATTAAAACTTTTAATAAGTATTTTGTTATAAAAAAAGCTAAAGTTATAGCTACAATATTAATGCTTTAAAAAAATAATAAAAACGTTATTACTTTTAGCTATACTTTTATTAAAATAGTTATTAGTATTTTTATTGTTATAATAGCTTTTTAAGCTAAAAACGCTTTTATTTTTAGTAATAATATAAATATTTTAGCTATACTATTTTTTAGCAAAATATTTAATTATAAAGCTTAAATAAGTATTGCTTATAATATATAATATTATGTTTAAATTATTAAACTTATTACTAATTTAATGTTTATAAAAAAAAAGTTTAAAACTAATATAAATTTTTTTTTTAGCTTTATAAATAATTATAGCTTTAATAAAAAAAGTTTAAAGATTTAATTAAACTTTATGTTTTATTTGCTTTTTATATTTAGCGCGATTTTTTTTAAACAAATTATAAGCTTTTATTTATATAAGCAACTTAAAGTTTAAATTATTTAATAAGTTTTATACGCTTAAAATAATTTAGTTAATAATAATAGTAAGTTTTTAGCTATTATTTTTGTTTAAAAAAACTTATAAACTTAATTAAACTTTATATTTTATTTGCTTTTTATATTTAACGTAATTTTTTTTAAATAAATTATAAGCTTTTGCTTATATAAATAAATTAAAGTTTAAATTATTTAGTAAGTTTTATATGCTTAAAATAATTTAGTTAATAATAATAATAGGTTTTTAGCTATTATTTTTATTGTTTAAAATTAAGTAGCTAAGCTTAAAAGTTTTTTGTTAAATAATTAAATAAAAAACAAACAAAACAAATTAACAAATATAGCTATTAAACTAATATTAAAAATAGCAAAAAAAGCAATTAGCAAAAAAAGCATTATATTTTTACTACAGTTTAACATTATAAAAGCTTTTAATATTATTAATAAAAAAAAAATAATATTATTATTAATAATTTATTATATTGCTTTATAGTATAGTTTTTTTATTTGTATATTTATAAATAAAACTATATAAAAAGCTAAATAAAAACTTTATATAATAATATTTATATTGCTACTTTAAAGCTTTATTACTTTATAAACATTAATTTTTATTAATTAGCTTGCTAAATAAAAAATAAAGTTAAAAAATAAAAGAACTTTTTTTTATAAAGCTTTTAAACTTTTTGCTTAAAACTTTCTTTTTATATAAAAATATTTTTAAACTTATTTTTTTAGTGCGTATTTATATTATTATAGCTATTTTATGCTTTAATAGCTTGCTATACTTTTTAAAAGCTTTATTTTTGCTAAGCTTTTGTTTAGCTATAACTAAATAGCTATTGCTTGTTTTAGTTTAAATTTATATGCTTATTTATTTTTTTTTAAGCGTAATTTTAAGTTTTTTTTTTTTTAATTATTTTTTTAGCTAAAAGTTTAGTTTTAACGTTAGATTTTTTTTAGCTATGCTTTTTTTATTGCTTATAAGTTTGCTTTTAAGTTAATTTTTAGCTTTTTAAGCTTTTATATTTTAAATAAAAGTTTTAATTTTTATTATTACTTATTAAATTAACTTTTTTAAGGTTAAGCTTTTTATATAATGCTTATAAGTAGTTATTTTATTGCTAAAGTATAAATTAATAAAAAAAACCTTTATTTTAGTTTTTAAATGTTTTATTTTAGTTGTTTTAAAAGCTTTAATTATATATTTAAAACATTTGTTTTAAGCTATTATAAATAAATTAATAATGCTTTTATTTAATTTGCTTAAGTTTTTAATAATTTAAAAATTATTATTATATTTATTACTGCTTAAAAACTATTTAACTATATTAATAGTTTAATTTATATTAGTTTTTTTTAAATTATTTAAATTTATTAAAGCTTATATTAACTTTTTTTTAAAAGTTAATAATAATAACTTATTTGTTTTAATAAGCAATAAAAAAACATTAGTTAGCTTGTTTTTATTAAAGCTTGCTTATTATATAAACTAATAAGTAAGCTTTTTTGCTTTGCTTAATTATTTGTGTTTTTTTTGCTTTAGCATAAAAAATATTAACGTTTTTATTTTTATTTTTAATATAAAAGCTATATAAGCTTTAGCTTTTTTTTTTTGCTTTTTTTTATTAGCTGCTATACGTTTTTTTTTCTTTTTATTTTTTTTTAAAGAACATTTATACTTTTAATTTTTTTTTTCTTAAAAGTATTAGCAAAAAAAAGCTTACTTTTTGTTTTTTTTAGCAGTAAAATTGCTATAACTTTTAAAGCTAGCTTATAAGCTAACTTAGCTTATTTAACTAAGCTTTATAGCAATTTAAAATCTTTAAATGTTTTTGTAAATATTTATTTTTAACTATGCTTTTATGTTTGTTTTATTTTATAACTAAAGGCTTTTTTTTTTTTTTTAAGTGCTTGCTATATTACTTTTGTTTTTTTGCTTTAAAACTTGTAGTATGCTTATTTAGCTTTTTTTTTTGTTTTAGTTACTTTTAAAAATTATAAAAGTAATACTTAGTGTTTTTTTTTTATAGTTTTTTTAAGCGTTATTTTATAAGTTATTATTGTATTAATTTAATATTTAGTATTATAAAGCATTTTTTAAGAATTTTTTGCTGTTTTTAGCTTAAAAAAGCATATTATTAATATTATAAAAAGAATTATAGTTATAGCTGCTTTATATAATGCTAGTTAATATTAAGCAAACTATAATTAAAGCAAGCAAATTATTATTATTTTTTTGCTATTAATTTATAACAAAAATAATAAAAGCGCTTTTTTTAAATATAACATAATTTAAATTAAACGTTTTTAGCTTAAAGAAATTTTATACTTTTTAAACTATAAAACGTTTTAACTAAAAAAATATTTAAGTATAATATATTAGCTTATAAGTATATTAAAGAATTTTTTATTTTAGTTAAATAAAAGCTTAAAAGTTTGTTTATTAGTAAATAGTTATAAGTATAGTTTTTGCAGAACTTTTTTGCAAAAAAAAAGCACTGCAATATTAGCTTTATTGTTTTGTTTAAAATATATACTAGTAATTATGCAAAGAAAAAGCACTATAGCATTAGTTTAGTTGTTTTTTTTATTATAAGCATATAATATACTAGCTTACAAACATATTAAAGAATTTTTTATTTTGGTTAAATAAAAGCTTAAAAATTTGTTTATTAGTTAATAATTATAAGCATAATTTTTGCAAACCTTTTTTGTAAAAAAAAAACGTTATAGTATTAGCTTTATTGTTATGTTTAAAACAAATATTAGTAATTATGCAAAAAAAAAGCGCTATAACATTAGTTTTGTTGTTTTTTTTACTACAAATATACAATATATTAACTTATAAACATATTAAAGAATTTTTTATTTTAGTTAAATAAAAGCTTAAAAGTTTGTTTATTAGTAAATAATAGTAAGCGTAGTTTTTGCAAAACTTTTTTGCAAAAAAAAAGCACTGCAGCGTTAGCTTTATTGTTTTATTTAAAGCATATATTAACAATTATACTACAACGTTAGCTTTATTGTTTTTTTTAAAGCAAGTGTTAATAACTATGCAAAAAAAAAGCGCTATAGCATTAGCTTTGTTGTTTTTTTTAAAGCAAGTATATACTAGCAACTATGCTATAACGTTAGCTTTATTATTTTTTTTAAAGTAAGTATTAATAATTATGCAAAAAAAAAGCGCTGTAGCATTAGCTTTATTGTTTTTTTTACTGCAAGCATATAATATATTAGCTTATAAGCATATTAAAAAATTCCTTATTTTAGTTAAATAAAAGCTTAAAAGTTTATTTATTAGTTAATAGTTATAAGCATAGTTTTTGTAAACCTTTTTTATAAAAAAAAAGCACTGCAATATTAGCTTTATTATTTTGTTTAAGGTATATATTAGCAATTATGCTATAGCGTTAGCTTTATTGTTTTTTTTAAAACAAGTGCTAATAACTATGCAAAAAAAAAGCGCTATTTATTTTAAGTGCTTTAGACTAAAAACATAGAACAGCAGGCTACGCTTGCTGCAAGCTATGACTTATTTTCTTTAAAGGCTTGTGCAGATGTATTTATAGGTCTAGGGCTTACGTTTTATGTATTTTAGTCTAAGGCACCTTTGTTGATTTTCGAGCTAGGGTTTACTTTGTATATATATATATATTATTTATATTTATAAACTATTTGCTAACAAAACCTAAAAATAATAATTATAATATTGCTTAAGGCTTTTTATAGTAATATTTATATTTAGCGCTAACTTTATAATTAAAATATTTTATTATGTTATAATGTTTTAAGCTTAAATAGTTAAAAGTTAAGCTTTATTTGTTAATTTATTAACTAGTATTATTTTTTTACTTTATTATAAAACTGCAAACTTTTAACGATTTTAGCTTTAGCTTAGTTAATAATTACTTTTTAAAAAAACTAATAGCTTTAGAACTTTTAGAATTTATTAAAAAGCTTAGTAAATTAAATAAATTAGCTAATAATGTAGTATTAAAGCATTTACTTAATAATTATATTTGGTATTTTATGCAGTATATTTTGCTGCAATTAAAACATAACTAATAGCATATGTTAAAATATAACTTTATATAAGCTATTACTAGTGCTATTTTAAATTATTATTAACTTAATAAATTATATAAGCTTAAGCTTAAAACTAAGCAAGTTAAGTTAATTTAGCATATAGTATTTTATTATAGTAATATTATATTAATAGCTTAAACTAGTTATAAAAAAAGCATTATATTATAAACTATTTTAGTTATTATATAAAGCATAATAACTTTATAGTTATGTTTATTAAAACAATTAAAATATAATTAGTTTAATTTAATTGCTTAAATTTTTAATACTTATTTATTATTAATAATAAATAATATAATAAAGGTTAATTAGTATTATATAAGTAGTTATAAAAGTATGTTTTTATTGTTTAATAAAATAATGCTATATAAGCTAAGTTAGCTTTAAAATGTTTTATATATGTTATTTTTAAGCTTAAATAAGCTACTTAAAAATACTTTATTAATTTGCTTTATAACTTTTTGTTTAATTAAAAAATTATGTTTATAGCTATTAATAAGCTTTATATAGTTTATTAATAAAAAGATTTCTAAATTGTATACTTTAATATATATTATATAAAAATGTTAATTTTATAAAATATATTATAGTTTAGCTATATTATTATATTAAGCTTAAACGCTTAAAGGTTTATATTGCTTAAAGCTAGATTTTAATAATAAAGTACTTATTTAAAGGAACTATAATTTGTTTATGCTTTAGTTAATTAGCTTAATATATTTTTTATTGTTTATTTTATAAAAAAAAGTATTATTATAAAAAATTACTAATAATTAAGTTTTTTAATTAGCAAAATATAGCATAGTATAGCATACTTAATTTTTAAAACTATTGTTTTTATAAATAGCAAAAAAAAGCTTATTATTACGCGTTATTTTTTAATAATATAGCTTTAAAAGTTAAGGTTTACTTTAATTAAAGTAAAGCGCTTTGTTTAAAAATATAATATAAATATACGTTTTAATAATTAATAGCGGTTATATAACAAGTTTATAAAGCTAAACTTTTTTTGTTAGATTATGTTTATTATTATAGCTTTTAAAATAAAGATAAATATTTGTAATATAACGCGTATTATTTAGTTTAGCTTTATTGCTTTTAAAAACTTTTTAAACCTGTTATAAAAGTTTAGCTAAGCTATTTAAAATAATATAATATAAAAAATAGTATTTTTTTTTGTTTTTTATTAGTATTTCGATTTATTAAAAGCGCAAAAAGTTAAACTTTTTAAACTAAAGCGTAAAAAAAAGCTACTAAAAAACAATTAAAATAATTTGTACTTTATAATAAACATAAATAATAGCACGTTAAAAAGCTTAACGTTTAGCTATATATAGTTTATACTATTAAACTATTAATTAATTGCAATTAATAAGCTTAAAAATAAAAATAGTTTAATAGTTAACTTTAAACTAAAATAATTTAAGCTAGTTAAGCTTGCTAAATAAACTAAAGCTAAACTAAAGTTTAAAAATAAACTATAAGCTGTTTAGCTAAACATATATAAGTTTATAAATATAAAATGCTTTAAAAAATATGTTTTATAGTTTTTATAATAGCTAAATAATAAAGATCTTAAAAAGCAAAAGAATATATAATAAAAAGTGTGCTATAACTTATATTATTATAACTTTAGCTAATTATTAAGGTTGCTATTAAAAATATACTAGCAGTTTACGCTTTAAAAAAGGATTATTTTTTGGTTTTTATAGTAAAAGCTTTAAAAATTTTGCATAAAACACTTTGTAAACTTATATTAATACTTAAACTTTGCTATTAATAGTATAGCAAAATATTTTATGCTAAAAAAGGTTTAATAATATATTGCTGCTATATTTAATAAAGTAGTTAATATAAATATTATGTTTTTTTTAGTTTATAATGCTATAAAAATATTTAAATAAAATAAATAAAAAGAATATAGCTATGTTTTATATACTAAGCTTTTTATAATATATTAGTATGTTTTTAATAAGCATGTTAAGCATTTTGTAAATAAAACATAAATTAAAAATACTACTAAAAATATATCTTGTTTAACTTTAAAATTAACATTAAAAATATAAATAAAGCAGCAGTTAAATATTTATTAAACGCTTAGTATATAGTTAAGCTAGTTAACTTTACGCTTAGTAATAGCTATAACTTTTGTTTTGTTATTTTTAATAAAATTAACTATAATTATATTACTTTTAAGTGCTTTTTTTATATATATAAATATATTATTAGCTATAGATTTATTAATATAATTTAAACTATTAAAGCATAATAAAGAATTACTAATAAATAATAGTTCTAAAAAGCTAAAAAGAAAGCAAAAGAAGTAAAACATATATAATACTTTATGCTAATTTATATTTAGCTATAGTTTTTTAGTTTTTTTTTTTTTTTTTTTGCTTTTTTATAATTAAAGGTATATAGCTGCTGTTTTTTATTAATTTTAAAAAATAGCTTATTTTTTTTTGATAAAAATAAA